>PVJA010003484.1:0-86481 GCA_004027025.1 Myocastor coypus | reverse complement strand
TGCATTATTGATGATGCACATTTATGAAAGATTTATTTATTTTTATTTTTTTTAATGGATAGAAAGGAGATTATTAATTCAGTCTTTAATAATAATTTGTGCATTTACACTGCAGCTGTTATTTAAGTTAAAGAACCCAAAAGAGGGAAAAAGAAAGGACAAAACTGCAAGTCAACTTCTGGAATAAGAAACACAAAGCTTTCTCTGTCACTTCACTACCATCCTTTCTTTGTTCACTGTACGGTTTCTCTGGTTCTTCTTCCTCTAGGAAGGGATCTGAAGAATAAGGCTTCAATGATAGGTTACTAGTATTGAGTAGTTGAATGCTCAATTTTTGCACATATGGTGACTTTATTTTTAAAGGGGTCTCAAACTTGAAGAACTTATTTATCGTGAAGCAGTGGTAAACAATTAGGTCAATGCTGTCACAGATCCTATAGTCAGAAGTTCAAAAATTCTCTCTCCAGATATATGCTGAATTGTTCATTGCATTGCTTAAATGCAAATTATTATAGAAATTTGAAATAACATAGGCAAAATACAACACCAACTGGCAGAAATAAGTAAGCTTACGAATACCCTCACCCTAACCAGCTCCATGCTTATGTGAAGGCATCTTCAGAAGTTGCAAGTTTTGCCACTGTATAAAATTTTAATTGATAATCAACAGAAGACTCTATGTGAAAGTGATTCCACCATAGCTTCTCTCTTGTTGAGAGGTTTCTAGGACACAACAGCTTCTCCTGGAGACTCCGTGAGCCTATGGTACTTGGTCAGGTAGCCACCTAATGAAATTTATTCTCAAGTAATAGGCAAAGTACAAGAAATGTCAAATTCCAGTGCATGATGAACAAATATATTTCAATGTGCTTTAAGGTAGACTCACATTGCTCAATAGAACTTTCTGTGATGCCAGGAATGTTTTATATTTGGGCCTTCCAATATCTTGCCATTAGCCACATGTTTTGAAGCACTTGAAATTTGTCTAGATTAATGGAGAAAATAGGATTGAAATCTTTTTTATTACTTTTAATAAGACATTACAATGTGACAGTTTCAAAAACACGTTAGTCATACATTCCCAATAATTGACACAATGCATATTGTTGTCCTCATTGTAGTTATACAGAGGACAGAGTGTAGACATGATAAATTTTCTAATGGTTATTGGTACAATAGATTTCTTCTCTTTGATCTAAGAGAAAGTAGGTGTATACATAGTCAGATGTTCCATAATTGTAGTGGATTACTGGCAAAACCAGCAATGATGGAAGCTGTTGATTAGAGCCTTTTACAGCTCAGCATACTAAACTACCTTTATGTTTTATGTGTCATATTTAAACTTTTCTGCTGGGTGGTTAAGGGAAAGTTAAAGCAAGACCTGTATAACAAAACATGTAGTTTTTGTATCTCCCAAGGTCAGTCAAATCCTCTCAGGATTTACTTGGGAACCATTTATAGTGCTTTGTAGAATTGTTGTCAGTGTCAGCCATCTGGATGAGTCACGCCCATTACTTGACCAGTTTGCTCTCTGTGAAAGCCCAAGAGAATGTTTTCTCTCTAGGTGACTTTCCTTAGGCACACTATACACATTCAGTCCCTTTTCTCTGTGGTTGTTTAATCTCCTTGAACAGAAAATTTGGGAAACCACTAAGTTATAGGATGTTATATACAGCACAGGTTCTGTTCTGTCCTGAGTCTTCACTGACCTTGAAGGGCTAGGGCCAAAATATTGGCTAGCCTTGTAGCCTTTCTTTTTCTCTAATTTTTGGTCTGTAAACTTGTATTCTTAGTCCTCCAGAACAAAAGCTTAGTGATATTATTACTCTAAAATAGGTGCTTGAGCTTACTATCACTGTTTTTCTGAATATCAAACATCTTAGACTTAACTTGGAATTGGTATTTTCCATCAATCATTGATACTCTAATAAATCCCTATACAATGTGATAAAAACAATTACACATTTGTACATAGATATTTAGAAATATAAGCATGTACCAAATTTTAGCCTGTCTATCCTTTGGCATTTTTCCTAGTCTCTTACTCTCATTTAATACCCTTCTTTGTTTTCTTGTAAACCAACCATTTACTTGAGATAGAGTATAGTAGTAATTTATGAAAGATTTAGTATGTAGCAATTCTCAGTCTTTTGAACACAGTGTACTTGTTTGCATGGAATGACAGAATACTATTTTGAGCTATTTGCTCCAAACTCAGAACAAAATTCAGTCATTCCTAGTTTATAAGGACAATTCAGGTCTGAAAACTATTGCAAAGAGATTTAAAACACATACACACACACACACACACGACTGAAAGCATAATTACCATTAATTTGAATGGGAAAAATGTATTTTTGAGTCCAAATTTTATACTTCTTTCACATAGCCAAGCATTTTCTGGACAGGCGTGACGGCAGAATCCTAGCACTGGAAAGGCTGAGACAGGAAGATCACTATGAATTGCAGGCCAGCCTGAACTATGTTCATAGTGTTCATTCAACAGGTGAACTACATAGTAAACTACATGGCATTCAACAGGTGAACTACATAGTAAAACCTGTCTCAAGATGACAAAAAGAGAACAGCAGTTTTCCCTTCTTACTTCTGTGTAAGGAGAGGAGCAGAGGTCTTCAGCAGTCTTCAGGCGCAAGCCCTGGTCTCTCTTCCTTCTCATCTCAGGACTCTGCCCTGATCTCCTCCTCCCTGGTCACCCCACCTGTCCACGACTCTCTCCCTCTGCCCTCTGCCACTCCCACAAGGGACCTCACACTCCCCATGCTTCCTGTTTGCCTGGGCGCTGAGGGCTCCCACCTCTCCAACACCTTACACCCAGATAGGCCACTAGCAAGCCACTACCCTTGCTTGGTGACTCATCCTGAGCTTCTGACCCGCCTCCTTGCCACAGCATCCTAGTAAGTGGTGCCCCAGGGCCCTGGGCGTCCCCAGCTGATCTTCTCTCCCTCACCACCCATAACTCAGAAGTCCCCTGCCCTGTACATTCTGCCTCCTCAGTGACTCTCATATACACCTCCCTCCTCTTTTCCCCCCTGCCTCCATCAGTACAGGCCACATGCTGTGGGGTGACGCACATGCCCTTATCCTTCCTGCCTGCCCTAGCATTGTCTTTCTGAACTTCCTGCCTGTACCTCAGAGAGCCCCTGTCTGGAATGGATGTGCCATCCAGTGTGAGCTTTTTTTTCCAGTGCTGGGGAATGAACTTAGGCCCTTGTACATGCTAAGAAAATATTTCCTCCCTATGCTACACTCTTAGTCCGACTGTCAACTTTTACCTCACTGTTAAATAGTACGCACCAACAGTGCTTAATGTAACCTCCTGCAGCAAATAGGTGCTCAAAAAACACAATTTATGTTGTTATTGCTGAGGGCCTTTTCCAGTCTAGTGGAGATATTTATGCATTCTAATGGTGAATGTGACTAATTTATTTCATGTTTCACATGCCTTTATGTAGACACAGGGCCAATGCCTTTAATGACTTGTATTTGCTAGTGAATTAAAAAGTTCACAGAAAGACAATGAATTGAAAAATATATGTAAATAACCAGTCAGTGTTTGCTTAACTTTATGATTATGACTGGCCTAATTATCAAAGATATTTAAAGAATGTGGACTACCTTACAATTCTGGCAGCTTCAGGGAAATTATAACACAGCCAAGGTGCTCACCTCACCTTCGACCTCGCTTACCCACCCTCTGCCTCACCTTCTGGCGCTCTCTTTCAGTTTGCTTTACAACAGCCAATCTCTTCCCTGGCATGAAAGAATCCAGCAGGTTTCTGGGTGTTTCTTTTGCGTCATGCAATATGTTGGGCACTGGCATTCAACAGGCGCCAGGAGCAGAGAGAGCCAAGCGCTGAGTGTGAGTGGAAGAGAAGCCTTAGACGTGGGAATCAGGGAAGGGTTCTTTAGGAAATGGTGTCTGAGCTCCTCCATGTGCTGCGCATGGGCTAAGCAGGGAAAACTGGTAGAAAGAGTATTCCGGATGGAAGGAGCAGCACAGGACGCCCTGAGGGAAGCAGCTTAGCACCTTCCAGGAGCAGGGAGGGGAGCTGGGGACCTGGCACTTGGTGAGCAAGGGTAGGAGATGCACTCTGAGAGGTCGGGTTTTGCAGCCAGGCTGTGGAGTCTGCTCTTGACTCTGAGTAGAGTGGGACATAAAGCCCCCCTGTTGACTCCTAATAAAGCTGCCAGGGGATGTAAGCAAAGTGATCTTAATTACCTTTTGGAAGTACACACTGGGTGCTGTGTGGACAGTGGAGCTTGGAAAGGCCAAAGTGGAAGTGCAAGGGGACAGTTCAGAGAGGGTCCTGGTGAGAGACAAGGGAGGCTTGCAGTGGGGGTGGCAGGAAGGCAAGAAGTGAGGGGCCATGCAGATCTCACCATGGCACACTTTGTCACCCCAAGCCCTTCTCATCTGTCATCAGTGTTCAGCCCGAGTGGATAAAGGACATGTATGACAAGTGGCATGGCAAGGCCAGTGCTCTGCAGCCCTAGGGCCAGTGCTCTGGGTGAGGCTTTCTGCCACTCTGGCCCAGGGACACATTTGGCTTACGAGTCTATTTTGTGCTCTTACAACCTCATACCATGCAAGTACTGATCCCCAAAGATGGCTTTTGCCTGCCAGAGATAAGGGAGGACATTGCCGTTCTAGGTGGTGGAGGAACTAAACTTGTGCACAGATTTTCTTTCTCGCATTCTCAAGGCTTGATGGACTTCTTTTATAAAGCATTGGTTTCCTTGCTCCCTGATGTCAGACCAAGCTGGGTGTGGTGGCTCACCTCCAGGATCCCTGCACTCTTGAGAAGTGAGGCCAGAGGGCCGCAAATTCAAGCCCAGGGTAGGCAGCTTAATGACTGCGTGAAGCCCTTACTTGAAATTTAAAAGTCAAGTAAAAGAAAGGATTTGGGAGCTCAGCACAAAGGTGTGGGATTTCATCCCAGTACTGACATAATTAATTAAAAGAAGATCAGAAAGATCCAATATGGAAATAATGTTTGCTCCTATGAGTGGTTTCAACTTTTTCTGTGGAGCAGTCATGCTCAGCTGTCAGAACTCAGCTGAGTGGGCGGAAGTAGACCCAGGCGCCATGAGCTGACCACTACCAGCAGTGGCTGGTAGAGATTACTTGAGCTCCTGTGGTGGGCATTGCTTCTTTTCCTCACAAGCATTATCTTCTCTCTCTCCCCGACCTTGTGGGCAATAGGTTCTCTCAGTCCTCAGTGTGACAACTCTGGACGGTGCAGCTGTAAACCAGGTGTGATAGGAGACAGGTGTGACCGATGCATGCCAGGCTTCCACATGCTCACCAATGCTGGGTGCACCCAGGACCAGAGACGACTGTGAGTACTCAGACCCCTGCTGCACGTGCTGATGGGGACAAGGACAGTTCCATGAGCACTGACCATCCCTCTGCTTTGCCATGCATGGGTTCTGTGCCAAGTGGGGCTTTGAGTACTTCTTATGTCTAATTTAATCCTCAGGCTAACCCTAAGGGATGGGATTGTTACTATAGTCATTTAAAAAATAAGAACCTGTGTACCTCTGACTAGCCCTGCCTGCATCTTAAAGCTAAGGGAAATGTGAATTCCCTCCCCACATGTAGCCCCTTAAATGGTGTTCTCTAAAATCGGGTGATTCTCAGCTGTGAATTCATGGAAAGGAAGAGGGTGACTTTTCATCTCCACCTTGTAGGACCACACAGCCACCATATTTGGTGGACTCTGGAGGAGGGGGTGGAACCTTAACAATGTGCCTGGTTCAGTGACGTGGCATTCCCACTGTCCACGTTTCAGCCTCTCACCCAGATGGCTGCTGCCCCTGGCCAGATTCGCATTCTTCTGGTCTTGTGTTCTTTTGTGGTGAGGGGTTGGAACCCAAGACCTCAATGTGCTAGGCAAGTGCTGTACCCTGGAGCCACATTCCCAGCAACTCCCTTGAACCATTTTAAAAAACCATACCATATTGCTCCATGGTGCCCCTCCCACACAGTACAAGACAGATGGGGACTTCTCATGGAGGCCTGTGGGACCCTGCTGGGTGCTCCTGCCCTCTGCACATAGCTCTGTTCCATTTCCCATCATTCTCCTGGCTCCCTGCTCCAACCACAGTGACCTTCCTATCCTCCTTCAGAGAAGCCACCCCTGAGTGGCCTTGGCCCACCTGGAACACACTTGCTGGCCCCAGGCCATGCGGCCCTTCACCTTTGTTGTTCACACGTTTTGACTCACCTGAGACCCCACAGTGAGTTCTCCTTCTTCCAGTATCCTTGGTTCTTAGCCCACAGTAGACACTGAGTACACACTTGCTAACAGGCTCAGATACGTGCTATGGAGTGTGCAGAGACAGGAAGGAGACCTTGGAGATGGGAAAGGAATCCTGGGCTTGACGGTGAGCCTGAGGGGTCTGACTAGGATGTGCAGGAGGCTCCGGGCTTGAGCAGAATTTGGGTGGAATCAAAAAGTAAGGAAAGGAGGCCAGTCGGGGGAAGGCAGCAAGGCTTAGTTTTAGACAGGTGAGATAGTTACGTGACCGTGGCGCCATAGCAAGTGGCAGAGATCAGTGCTGATCAGGAGAAGGGGAAATTGTGCCAGAAGCACATGAGAGCACTGCGACTTTCACTGGGCCTTGCTAGCGGAACAAAATAAAGCCACCCCAACTCAGCAGTTCCACACTGGGATATAAATCCAAGAGAAAGGAACATGTATATCTTTGCACAACTTATATGCAAATGCTTGTGTGAGCATTATTCATGATACAGCTAAAAAGTGAAGACAACTGAAATTGTGATCATCTGGTGAATAGACATATATATATATATTCATGGAATGGAATTTTATTTGGTCCTCATAATATATACTCTGACACATGGCACAACAGAGATGAGCCTTGAAAGGACTACGCCAAACAAAACGAGCCAATTACGACAGACCACAGATGGTAGGATTTCGTTGGTAGACAATGTCCAGGATAGGGAAGCTAACAGACAGCAAGTAGGTGTGCAGCTGCACAGGGCCAGGCGTGGGGCCTGAGGGAGAAACGGGGACAGAAGGTGACTACTGAAGAACAGAAGACAACAGAGTGCAAAAGTTGATAGTAGTAGTGACGGTTGGTATAACTCCAGCTGTCGAAAAACCATTGACGTGTTTCCCTTACATGAGTGAATGCCATAGTATATGAACTGCGGTTCAGCAGAGGCGGCTGCCGAGATAACTCAGCAGCCTAGAGCACCTGCTTAGGCAACCACAGGGACCGCAGTTTGATCTCCAGCACCACATGCTGTGCCAGCCCCACCCCCAGGGCAGGCTGGGCCAGCCATAATGTAAATAAATAACTAACTAAATAAAGTTAAAAACAATATAGTTCAGTAGCGTTGTTGCTAAAGGAAAGAAACAAACAAACTGAAGTAGCAAGTGGATGGGATCCACTATAACAAAAGTAGACATCAGTGCAGAAACAAATAAATCTTAGAAAAAAAAAAGTCAACCAAACAGTTGACCAGACTAAGCTGAACAGTTTAATAATAATCTTACTTTACCTTCTGGCCTGAACCTTTTGTTGGGGCTGAGGGCGAACAGTTCATAGAATGGTTGTCACCCACGGGCCACTTGGTGGGTGTTACTGGCACAGACACTGCATCCTGAGGGTGTGGTGAGGTGAGGTGACTGTCACTAGGCAAGCTACACAAGGAAGGCCTTGCTCAGCTTCGTGACGCTTGCTTGTGAGCAGTCTGCGTGTACTGTTGCAGAGCATGTACTGTTGGAAATTGATTCCTCATTTTCTTTCTTTCTTCTTCTTCTTCTTCTTTTTTTTTTTTTTGTCTTTCCCAGAGACTTCAAGTGTGATTGTGATCCATCTGGCATGGCAGGGCCCTGTGACTCTGGCCACTGTGTGTGCAAATCAGCTGTCACCGGAGCACGCTGCGACAGGCAAGTGAGCCACACCCTTGCAGATGGCAGAGAGGGCCTGGGTAACCAGCATTAGAATCAGTCCTCCTGGTGCAATTCAGGAAAGGGATCCAGAGCTCGTGGCCAAGGGGCTTCTTCTTGCTCTCTGTTTTCAAAAACTGGGCTTTAAAATGCATGACCACACCCCCAAACTCCTCGCACTCCACGTTCTGCTGTGGGCTCCTTTTTGTTTTTACTATGACAGAGGCTATAGGCCCCAGAGAGTCCCCTTGCCAGCTGGCTCTGGATCCCAGGTGCTCAGAGACAGGGTGGTATGCAATAATGAGATCACGTGACTCCGGCTGATGTTGGGAAACGCCTGGCCTAATTAAACATGTTGGGAAGCACCGTGTAACAGGGAGTATCGCTGGGTATGGCCATATATAACCATCGCACACTGAAAGGCAGCTGCCCCGGGGATGGGATGGTGGCGACATGCACATACATGACAGAGGAGCCCTTTGGGCCCGAGCTCAGTGGAAGCTGGTAGAGCAGCAAGAAGCTACCCACCCGCAGTTGTTGCTGCAGGACAATCCTTAAAGACTGTGTTTGGGCTACACCGTTTGCCTCTGAGATTGCCATGAGCAGAGGGGCTGTGAGTTGGATCCGGAGGCAAAAGCTTCCCCCTATTTCCTGAAAAGGCAGAAAGCAGTTCTTTGGCACTCTGCCCATCACTACTACCTGGGTGGAGGGAATGCCAGGTACATTTCTAGCTTGTGTTTTTAGGGGGCTCTTGCTGCAGGGGTGAAGATATGGGCAACTGGCCACTTTTTACAAGCCCATAAGATTTTAAAATATGAAATAGAAAGCTACATATGACAAATGTGATCATTACCAATAAGTAGTAGATCTCTACCTTTTTTTTTTTGAACTTTATTTATTTATGTTATGGTCAGCTCAGCCTGTCCTGGGGCTGGGGCTGGCGCAGCGTGTTGTGCTGGGAATCGAATCATGGTCCCTGTGGTTGCCTAAGCTTGCCTTATAGGTCCTTTAGACTATCTCGCCGGCCCAATCTCTATTTCTTATCTCTAATTTTTGCCACCCCAGTGACATCCAGGGTCCCTAGAAGTATCCATGATTCTTGATTTTTATGGTAATTAATCTGTTCCCTGCTTTTATTCATAATTTGTTATCCTAGTACAGTAATAGCTTTCAGAGTTTTTAATGACCCAGATAGTCCGCCACTACTATCCTAGTGCATTCAGAAATACTGCCATCTAATTTTACCTCGTTCTTTCTCAGCCTTTATGCTTTCCTCTCTGCTCTGTCTTTTCATCCTTATTTCCCTTCCTCCTTTCCTAGTTTTTAAATCTCTTTTCATTTGTAGGTTTTCTGTCCATAGAACCATAGAGTATTTTTTGATATATGTTCTTAGAGGGAAAAAAAAAAAATTCAATACATTTAGCCTGCTTTTCTGTGCTACTTCAAAGTGGACATATCCAACAGTTGATGGTCCAGGGGCTTAGACAGTGTGATTTGAAGGTGGGCAGACATGGGCATGAGACTTCCTTAGTGTCAGCCAGTATTATCAGACACATTTCTTAACCTCAGTGGTCTCCTCATCTAGGAAATCTGGAAATAGCAATTCCCACCTCGTGGATGGTAGGGAGGATTAGATAAGAGAGTGTAGCTGTGCTTGGCACAGCATAAATGCTAAGTAAGTGGTCATCAAAATTATTATATCATGTGCAAAGAGGTAGTTAACTTGAGTGGAGATAAAAACCAGTCTTCTCCACCTATTCTTTTTTTTTTTTAAGTATTTATTTATTTATTTATTTATTTGGTTCAGATCTTGCTACATAACTCAGACTCAAAGTGACCCTCCCGTCTCATCTCCCCAGTGCTGGGATTACAGGCGTGGCACAGCACTCCCGGGGGTTATAGGGCCAGCATGCACTACTGGGGATTGAACCCGAGTCCTGGTGCCTACCAGACAGGCACTTAGACCACTGAGCTATCTCTCTAGCCCTTCCCCAGCTATTCTTGCCTTCTCCTCTGCTGTCCCCACTATGAAGGCTCATCTCCCGTCACTCCTCTGAAAAGCTTCTGGCAGGACTGGGCCGAGAGCAGAGGTGCCTCGTGCTGGGGTAGAGTCTCTGGCCTCCTTTTCTGCCTTTTCGTCCGTGGACCAGAGTCAGCTGTGAGGGGCAGGGATGGTGATCAACACCTAGTGGCCTGTGGGGTAACTGTGCTGTTAAGACAGGAGCCCTGCCTTTCCTGGGCCCCGCTTTTCAACAGCCCTTACTCCAGACTGGAGTCCTTCTGTGTATCCTTGGCTCACTCGGCCCTATGCCACTCAGAGCCCTCCATCCCTGGCCAAGGATGGCCCATCACTGACTGTCCAGACCACCAAGGTCCAGAACCAAGTGTGTTCTGCTTGCCTGAGGGCGAGATGGTGAATTTTCCCCATGGCTCCCACTGTGGGACTGTGGCTGTCCATCAGGTGGACGTTGGTGGAGGGGCTGTGTGAAACTTGCCGCTTTCCTCCTCAGGAAATTAGCAAGACTGAGTGGGAGAGATAAAAAGAGGCTGAGCCAGTCATCGTTCCCTCTTAGGACAGAAGGAATAACCAATTGTGTTACCTCGATCTCTAAAACATGGCTGCAGGTGTCAACCAGGTTACTATCATCTGGATGCGGGAAATCCCGAGGGCTGTACCCAGTGCTTTTGCTATGGTCACTCTGCCAGCTGCCGCAGCTCCACAGACTACAGCGTGCATAAGATCACGTCTACCTTCCAGCGAGGTACGGAATGCTGGCCTCCTGGGTTGTGCTGTTAGTGTGTACAGGGAAGACCTCGTACTTAGAATCACCTTCCTGTCTGTAGGATACATGGCCAGTCCCCTTCAGCAGTTCTTTTCTAGTGTTTTTTTTTTTTTTTTTTTCTTCAAAGTAATCTTTTAAAAAAGTTAGCACACATAGTATATAGTGTTCCATTCCTCCTGGGGAATGGGTACACATGCACAGCGTACCCGAATTCCTTTTTTTTTTTTTTCTTCCATTTATTCCTTTTGCCTTGCAGTCTTCCCAGGCCCTCCATCTCGATATTCTGATGTCTTGAAAATGTTATACCTGACCAATTGATTTTTTTTGAATAACCGAAGAGGTTAGCTTTTTATTCCCCTGCATTTCCTTCCTGAGTCTTTTTCAAAAAGTATGGAAGAAAGAGCTTGCCTAGCTTGTGAGGGGCCATGGGGTCAATCCCAGTAGGAGAAGAGAACAAACGAACAACAAAAAAGCAAGCAAACAAACAAACAAAAAACATACAGACATAAAAACTGAAACTGTAAAGATCTAGGGGCAGTGACACACACCTGTAATCCTAGCTTCCTGGGAAGTGGAATCAGAAGGGTCACAAGTTCAAGCTCAGCCTGGACAACTCAGCAAGAGCCTGTCACAAAATCAAATTTTAAATAAGGATGGGAGCCACAGCATGCACAGGGCTCCAGGCTTGCTTGCTTCTCAGTATCACAAGAAACAAACAAAAGGAATTTTATTTGAACATACAAAAGAGTGATTCATTTGGGAGGGGGGTGTACGAGAATTCCCCTGGGATCCACATCCACCACTAACACTGCTTTTATCCATACGAAATGAGTTAATGTATCAGAAATTAGTTACTAAGCTACAGAGCAATCTAAAAATATTGGGAATTTGTCTTATTTCCCTTCATCTTAATTTCCGTTTGAATACAATGGGGCCATTCACCTCACTAAGGTTGGCCTCCTTTGTGTAAATACAATAAAAATCCTGTGCTGTGTTATCACAAGGGTTAGCTGCAAAGATGGGAAGAAAAGCAGCTGCAGGTGGGGAGCAGGGGCTCCGAGACCTAAGTAGTGAAGCACATGGGGAATGTGGGCGCTGCAAAGGCACGCGCAAACACAGAAAGGCCCCTCTCTCGTCTGGGCGGGGCCTTCCTGGCGCACAAGGCTGGCCTTGTTTAGATCTGTGGTTCCAGAAGATTGTCTCCGCTGCATGGCTTGGTCTGTGTTCCAGATGTTGATGGCTGGAAGGCTGTCCAAAGAAATGGGTCTTCTGCAAAACTCCACTGGTCGCAGCGTCACCAGGATGTGTACACCTCAGCCCGAAGAGATCCCGTCTTTTTTGTAGCTCCTGGTATGTGACGGTAACTTTTCTTATAAAAGTCATTTTATAGGATTAGGAAGTCAAAATAGAAAAACTGAGTTAGGAAATGTGCAATCCACATACCTTGGTGCTCAGGACAGCAGTTGCCCTGGGAGTTAGCTGGGGTTGCTACATCGTGGCCCTCTAGGGCAGAAGGGAATTCCTGAGGTCAGAGCCTTGGCTGGGTTCCTACTTTAATTAAGTAGAAAGTTTCTAGGTTTCAACCAAGGTAAGAAAGCAAAAGCTACAGAGAATTATGTGAATCTGTTGAGAAGCAGATGGACAAGCAAAAGCAAAATATTCTCAAAGTTTGAAACATTCATGAGCAATGTTTGTACGTAGCAGTGATAGGCCCCTGCCTAGAAAAGCTCTAGCTAGAATTCTAATCCTAGCTGATGTCCTTAGCTAGCAAAGGATTCCTAGCAAGTTATTCTTTTAACCTCTCTGAACTTCAGATATCTCAACAATTAAATGGGAGTGGGAAAGCCAACCTTCAGGAATTATTGACATCAAATGTGACAGTATTTGTGAAAGCATTCTGACTATCAGTCATATGGGCCACACCATGGCCGATAATCTAGCAGATGGATCTGTGTTCCAGTGAGGCGGATTTAGCATTTCAGTTGCTAACCCATGTGCCAGTGCTTCTGCTAGGATGGTTTGGGGCAGGAGAGTGGGGTTGTGATATAAGATTCCAATGGAAACAATCCATACTGATGCAAACTTGCGTGTGTCTGCCTTTCCAGTTACACAAATGATCTTTTACTTTATTTATTATTATTATTGTTGTTGTTGTTGTCTTTTTTGAGACAGGGTCTTGCTATGTAGTTCAGGCTGTCCTTGAGCTCACTTTTATAGCCCAGGCTGGTCTCAAACTTACACTGATCCTCCTGCTTCAGCCTCCGAGGGCTGGGATTACAGGTGTGTGCCACCACACCCAGCTCTCACAAGTGATCTTTTTTTTTTTTTTTTTTTGGTGGGACCAGGGTTTGAGCTCACGACCTTGCACTTGCCCAGCAGGCACTTGTGCCTCGGAGCTATGTCCCCAGCCCCACAAGTGATCTTTTAAACAATTCTGTTCCACAGCCAAATTCCTTGGGAATCAGCAGGTGAGCTACGGGCAAAGCCTGTCTTTTGACTACCGTGTGGACAGGGGAGGCCGCCATGCATCTGCTCACGATGTGATCCTGGAAGGTGCTGGTCTGCAGATCACAGCTCCTTTGATTTCACGTGGGAAGATACTGCCCTGTGGAATCACCAAGACTTACACCTTCAGGTAAAAAGAGAGAGGACAAGCGGGACAAGCAGAGCAAACTGTGAAGCCCAAACCTTTTGTTTCTTCCTTAGCCGTGGTTCATTCATTCAGTGAGCTTCTCTGCAGACCTTCTACTTACTGGGGGTGGTGTTATGTGCTGAAATGGAATATAGCCGCTTTCCTCAAGCAGCTGACAGGCTAATGAGAGAGCAGACACACAGGTGACAGCAGTGCCAATCATCAGGTGATGGAGAGAGGTGGACCCCCGCCTTTTGGACACACATGGACAGGATTGATGTGCATCTGGGTGCTTGAGGGAAGCTTCCCAAGTGGACACACTCCCAAGAGTGTGTAGAACAACTTGCAAAAAAAGAAAGTGGGGCAAAGTTAGTGAGGCAGAGGAAATGTCATGCTTGTGTTTGTGCAAGTTGAAGCTACCCCCAGTAGCTGAGCATGAGCGGAGCAGAAATTGGGGAAGGGAAATACAGGAAGAAGGGAGCTCAAGGAGGGCCTCGTGTGCATCTGTACAGCCGGCTCTGTTGCAGTGGGGATTTTGAATGGTGTGTACAAAGAGGCCATAGAAGGAGTCTGGGCCTATTCGGTGTTCAGTATTGCACTGATGGTTAAGACAGGAAGGTGAAGGATGGTATTTGTCCTGTAAGAACTTACACTAGTAAGATATATATCACACAAAAAATAAGCAGAACAGTAACTGTTTTATGGTGGAACATGTTCATGGGGTCCTGTAAAGAATCTAATCTGCCTAGAGGAGTCAAGGAAAGCTTTTAAGAGAAGGGAAGGCAGTGTGTGGACTGCTAATAGATAGATGCAAACCTAGGAGGAAAGATCACGGCCCTCTCTGAATTTGAATTTATGGGGACACACGAGAAGGCATAGTAGAGATGAGAACTGGTATTTATGGCTGGGACACAGCATATAAAGGGGACATGGGTAGATGAGATTGGAGAGACTGGACAGGGACAGTAGCCTCGTTCGCCATGCTGATATGTGTAGTAGACCTTGTCCATGACAGGAAGATGATGGAAAGCCACTGAAAAGCTCTAAATTGAGCAGTGTCATGGTCAGGGGGTACAGCTGGGTGCAGCCATTGGAGGATGACCATTGGAAGATCCTCCAGTTCCTGGCCTGGACTATCAGAAGACATAGGCTTGTCACTGGAAGAAATTTTTCAGTAAGAAATGAAACAAGGTTTAAAAGGATAGTGCAAGGACTAGTGATATCATGCCACAGTGAGGCCCTTTGCGAATTATGAAATGTGGACAGTGGAGAAGACAGAAACTGGCTTTTGCAAAGTGAAATGTGCTCAAGGAGCAGGGATATTGCTCAGCCTCATAAGTACCTGCCTAGTAAGCGCCAAGGTCCCTAGTTCAATTCCTAGTGCCATTTTAAAAAAAAAGTAAGAAAGAAGAGGGACTGGTGAGATAGCTCAGTGACCTAAAGTGCCTGCTCAGTCAAGCTTAGGCAACCACAGGGACTGCGGTTCAATCCCCGGCACCACATGCTGCTGAGCCAGCAATCAATCAATCAATCAATCAATCAATCAATATTTTTTAAAAAGAAAAAAAAAAACAGAAAAAGAAAGAAACAAAGTGAAATGTGCTCAGATAATGAATAATCTTAAAACCAAAACCCACATGAATGGTAGGTCTTGAGGATCTGCAGTTCTGGATCTCAAAGATGTTTCTAACATTAGATTTTGCCTGGCCAAGGCTACAGTATGGTGTCTAAGGACTTGGAACCAACATCACTTCTGGCGGCACAACTCCTAGAGCTAGACTTTGCACCATTGCACACCCTCCATGAATTCTGCGGGCTTTAGCCTTTCCTGTGAGGGAGAAAGCTCCATGTCTGTGCTTCTCAGGAGGAAGCTACCAGCCCTTCATCCCGTTTTGTGGGACAGATGGGGGGCTTAGCTGTTCCCACATTCACAGGTGTGATTTGTGTCAAGCAGTAACATTATCTGGGTTGGCTTTTAATTTTTTTTAAATTTTAAATTGCACAGATTAAATGAACATCCAAGCAGTAACTGGAGCCCCCAGCTGAGTTATTTTGAGTATCGAAGGTTACTGCGGAACCTCACTGCCCTCCGGATCCGAGCTACGTACGGAGAGTACAGTAAGGGATTAACAACGCAAAGATCTCCTCTTGGGCTTTAGTTTAATTTGCTTCAGCTATCTCAGGTGGTGGCCATCTCCAAATAGAAAAATTAGATGGTTGTTTTTATTTGAAGTCTCATTGAATCTACATTATTACATTCCAGATTTTTTTTTTTTTTTTGAAAAGAAATGTTTGTCTAAAAAGAGTTTGTCGATGAGCAGTGAATGACACTATAAGAATCTCTGAATTTCTGCTGTAGTTGATTATCTGAAGGAAATAATCTACAAAACATTTTCCTTAGCTGGGGAACGCCTCTACAACATGGCCTTGTCTGTTCCTTGAGTGGCTTTTGCTTTTGCTAATGCTTCATATTTGGACATCATCATATGTCTCTTACTTCCCTTTTTTGAACTTTGCATGTTGAGAGTTTTGTTTGTTTGATTTTACCATTGGGCATGGAGTTCAGGGCTTCCCCAGTGATCTACATACCCAGCCTTTTATTTTTTATTTTTTATTTTTTTTTATTTTGAGAAAGGGCCTTGCTAACGCTAGGTTTGAACTTGCCACCTTCCTGCCTCCACCTCTGTTAGTTCCAACTGGAATTGCTAAAAGGAGAGTTCCTTAAGATTTTTAGCATTCATCGCATTTCCATTAGAAAGGGTGTTTATTCGCACAGTGTACTCAGTGCATTACAACATACACTGTTCTTTTTTTTTTTTTTGTTCTTGTTTCAGAACTTTTGTTTGTTTATTTCTTTATTTTTGTGGCCGGCTCAGCCTGCCCTGAGGGCAGGGCTGGCACAGCATGTGGTGCCGGGGATTGAACCATGGTCCCTGAAGCTGCCCAAGCTTTCCTAAGCAGGCATTTTAGACCACTGAGCCATCCTGCCGGGCCCTGTTTAATTATCACAAGTATGAGAGAGCAATGCCAGTGTTCCCTTTTACAGTTGAGGAAAAGCATTCATGAAGAGCTTAAGTGATTTGCTCAGTTCCCACAGATCGTGAGCATAGAGCTGGGATTGTACTGCTGATTCCCTGACTCCAGAGTAGTGTGTTCAGTCCCTCCACAGAGCTCAGTGCGTGGATACCGCCTGGCAGGGAGTTAATGAAAATAACCTCTAAAGAGTGGCCTGATGACAGATCTTTAGGTCTTGCTGCTTGCTTCTGCTAACCTACTCTTTCCATTGCAGGTACTGGGTACATTGACAATGTGACCCTGATTTCAGCCCGTCCCGTCTCTGGTGCACCAGCGCCCTGGGTTGAGCACTGTACGTGTCCTGCTGGGTACAAGGGACAGTTCTGCCAGGATTGTGCTTCCGGCTATAAAAGAGATTCAGCAAGACTGGGGCCTTTCGGCACCTGTATTCCCTGTAACTGCCAAGGGGGAGGGGCCTGTGACCCAGACACAGGTAAGTAAAGTGACACCTGGACCAGGTGGCTGGGGGCAAGCAGGTGACTCAGGTCACCTGTGGAAAGGTAGATTTGAGTAAGAAATATCATGCTTGAATTCATTTCCTAGATGGGAAGGGATTAGGGAGAGTAGGGCTGGAGTCGGGGAAGATGGACATGGTGCCCTATTACACTCAATCCTTCTCATTATGGAAATGCCACAAGGTTGTGAGCAAGGTGTCAGGTTGCAGGAAGTGGCTGTCACGGTTCAGTGCAAGAGGGTAGAGAGGGTGGGAGTCGAGTTACAAGATGTGTTTGGGGAGATCAAAGGCAAGTCAGGGTCTAAAATGAATGGGCCAACAAATGGTGTGTGGGGGGAGCTGTGTACCAGAAGAATGAGGGCGAGGCTCAGCATCTTGGTAGGCTTCTGACTGCTAGAAAGGCAGGGATGAAGGTGCTCAGAGTTGGAAAATGCTTCTGAAAGGAAGCCTTGCAAAGCGCTTTCTGCGGTTTGGTTCCCACGCCAGCCACGTTGATGCAAGTGTGTCTTCCAGTCCTGCTCATTTCTCTGCCCTCCATTTCCCTCTGCCTCCCAGGAGACTGTTATTCAGGGGATGAAAATCCGGACATCGAGTGTGCAGACTGTCCCATTGGTTTCTACAATGATCCTCAGGACCCCCGCAGCTGCAAGCCATGCCCCTGTCACAATGGATTTAGCTGCTCCGTGATGCCAGAGACAGAGGAGGTGGTGTGCAACAACTGTCCCACCGGGGTCACTGGTAAGGCCGCAGGCCTCTTCTTCCTGCCCTGGAGGAGGAATTCATGTCAGTAACTCTCATCCCAAGGGACTTCTAGGAAATTAAAATTACTTAAAGTTAATCTACACGGGCTCATTCTAAAGGGTGATGTGGGTGGAGCAAAGAGGGAGTGGCGGTATGAGAAGAAACATCTAACACATTTGTGGTTTTCAGTTAGGAGGTGACTTTTTCTGCAGCTTCATTTGTTTTCTGATGACTCAAGGGCAAGAAGGAAAATGCAGTGACCTCTTAGATGTCGCATTCCTCTGCCTGTCAGCCTAAAGAATTCCTTCTTCAGTAGTAGCCTGTTGCTCAAACTCTCACCACTTTTCTATTGCTGCGTGCTTGGCTGTTTTCCCAACCAGCTAAGCAGGCCTCCCAGTGGCGTGCTGTGCTCTAAAACCTGCAGTGACCAATGGGGTTATGGCACCAACGCCTGCTGCGTTCACCTGCTCCTGAGAGTATTGTTTTGGGGTCCTGGGGGAAGTGCATGTCCCTGGCTCTTCTGTGAGGAGGCATCTGGCTATTTTAGGCCTATGTGTCTGGTCTTGCTGCCAGTGACAACTGGGCCATTTGTGTGTCTGTTCCTTCCCAGGTGCACGCTGTGAGCTCTGTGCTGACGGCTACTTTGGGGACCCTTTTGGGGAACGTGGCCCAGTGAGGCCTTGTCAGCCCTGCCAATGCAACAGCAATGTGGACCCCAGTGCCTCCGGGAACTGTGACCAGCTGACAGGCAGGTGTCTGAAGTGTATCCACAACACAGCTGGCCCCAACTGTGACCAGTGCCAAGCAGGCTACTTTGGAGACCCACTGGCTCCTAATCCAGCCAACAAGTGTCGAGGTAGGTGTGTACGCCAGACAAAGTGTGTTTGGGCATACATAAATTGGCTAGTGTGGACACATGTAAGCAAAGGTAAGGCAAGTGTTAATACGACACAACATTAGTGCTCTAGCTATGAACAGCTTATACCTTTTGCCTGTCAAAGACTTTAATGCAGTTTCTCCGGCCCCCTGGCTCTAGCACACAGGGCCAGAGGCTTTCAAATGGTAAAAGCTGGTGGGAGGGGCCTGGCGGGATGGCTCAGTGGTCTAAAGTGCCTGCTTGGGAAAGCTTGGACAGCTTCAGGGACCTCGGTTCGATCCCTGGCACCACATGCTGTGCCAGCCCTGCCCTCAGGGTGGGCTGAGCCGGCCATAAAAATGAGTGAATAAACAAACAAAGGTTCTGAAACAAGAAAAAAATAAAAAATAAAAAATTCAAAAAAAAAAAGCTGGTGGGAGAAGAGAAAATGGTCAGGTTTACATTTCTAAGTGGAAGAGGAGATAAGATGGAGAGATCTCCCATGCCCACTCCCCAGGCAGGCAGGCAGGCAGGCAGGCACGTGGGCGCCAGAGCTGCTGTGGGAGGGTAATAAATGGCTCCAGACTAAGGCTGAGCAAACTGAACCGGCTGGGGGAGCTGGCAGTAAGGAAGTTCAAGAGATCCTCTCAGGAAATGGGCGCCATTGATCCACAGAAGGCAATGTTGAAATTTCCCCAAAGGAGACCCCACTTCAAAGCGGCAGTTATCACAGAGCTTTCCTAAGGGCCGCTTCAGATCAAAGCCTACTAGTGCAGCTCAGCGCTCAGACTCAGCACTTTTCTCAAGACTGAGCTCAAGTCCAGTCCAGTGGTGCTGGTCATGCCGGAGATTCCTCACATGTGTGAATAATGTTTAACTCAAGATGGTTGGAAAGATAAAGTGGAATATAAGAAAGCACATTGTAAACATTGCATGCTTCTAGCTAGAAGGTGTCATTAGTAGAGGTTTTATTGGCTTTAAACCATATATTTCTTTTCATTATTGCTATACTGAGGACTGAACCCATCACCTTTGCATAGAGCTACTTCCTGAGCTCTCTTATACTTTGGGATGTGGTCTCATGAAGACCCTGTGTTGCCCAGACTGGGTTCTAAACTCATGCTTTGCCTACATTGCCCCCCAGAGGATTACGATTATAGGTGTGTGCTATCATGGCTGCTGTAGCCATGATATTTCTCCATTCGTGTATCTGTGAAGTGACTGCCATGTGAACCTAGATATAAAGTTGTAATAATGGATGAATCAGCTCCAGCACCTGAAAACTTACATTCTAACAAGAAGATATACAAATAGGTAGGCAAGTAATGCTAGTGCACCTAGACATGAGATTAGTGTTTTGTGAGCACTAAGGATAGAGCAATCCAGAGAATCACTATAGTCATTATAACAGCATCTCACCCACTGTTACATCTCTGACTCCTAAAATAGAACCGAGCGCACATTAGGTGAACGATAAATTTGATTGAACCAGTATGGTGCTGCTTCTTTATCAAAGGCAACAGAACAGAAGGAAAACAGTTTTGCCCTTTTTCAGCTCCAATGACAGCTTCCCATTCATTTGCTATAGGACATTGCGCAAATGATTCAACCTCTGTGGGCTCCCTTTCCTTATCTGTAAAACTAAGGAAGATGTTTACATGTGGCACTCCGTAGGCCAAAGAAATGCTGTTTACCTTGTAAGCAAAGCCAGAGTTGCCGCAGAATAGTTGCCAGGCTTGTAGCTCAGTGAGAGGAAAAGTCGAGGAGCTGTTGGGAGACCTTATCATCCACACACACTAAGCAAACGGGGAGGTGAGTTCTGAGGGTGACCTGTGTTAGGAATGTGCTAGAAGCATAGCCAGGAGATGCTCTGACACAAGGTGAGCGACAAGAGCAAAGCTAGATTTTTGCCACTGACACTTGCTCTTCTTGCCTTGATTCTTGCTCTACCTCCGGCTTCTGGGAGGCGATGGATATGAATTCTCCACTTGCCTGTCTCTCCTCTCCAGCCTGCAACTGCAACCCTGCGGGTTCGGAGCCTGGACAGTGTCGCAGCGATGGCAGCTGCATTTGCAAGCCAGGATTTGGTGGCCTCCACTGTGAGCACAGAGCACTGCCCAACTGTCCAGCTTGCTACAGTCAAGTGGATACCGAGGTAGGCCTTCCTCTCCTTACCCCTCCCATCCAGTCAGACTCAAGTCCGTAAGTATCCCCTGGATGATTCCATTGCCGACTGGGCCCCACCCCATCTCCTGGGGATGGGAGGTTACTGTCTCTTTTTAAAAAGTTATTGTACTAAAGAAGATTCTTTATAGCAACTATAATATTTACCTTCCTATACATGCCATTCTCAGATGCCCTCTTGCAGGTACCATCTTGTTTCATCCTCATGAGAACTTAAGTCAAGTTGGAAGAGAAAATGTTTGATCTCAACTTTTACTAGTCAAATAAATCTTTGAAAAAGGTAGTTTGGCTGGATGAAACCAGCAGGTCACTCTGTTCCCTCCACTCTGAATATGGGCTCTTGCCACTGTAATATGCCCTTTCTGGCTAAAAAATTTTTTTTCCAGAAGATGTCCTTATAAAACAATTGTGGAAAACACACACATGTCTAAGATTTGTGTAGTGTTGGAGGGTCCAAGCTGCCCAAACAGGATTATGGCCTCCAGAAATTTCCCATCTGTAGTCCAGAGAAGAGCTGATTTGACATTGTTGAAATTATTAGGTATTATTTTTCTGGAGTGAGATATCAGAGCTAAAAAAGATTCAAAACATAACTTCAAATATGAATATATTCAATCTGTTTTTTATATTTATCTGCTTAGCAAGATTTACAGCACTCACTCGGTACTAGGCTTTTTTCTAAGCACTTCATAAAGGTAAGCCCCTTCAGAGCAAGTCATAAATCTATGAGATAGTATTATTGTGTGCATTATCTACACTTCACAGAAAGTAGCTTGGCCATGACTCCACAGGTTGAACAGCAGGGCCAAGATTCACACAGGCTATAAACTTTCAACCACCATGATGTTATCAAGCATACCTAGACTCTCAGGTCTTATGGCCTAGTTACCTGGTATTGGGCTGTGGTCTTCATTCTTTGTTTTACTCTTTTTGCCTGGTTTCAGATGGCTCACTTTAGGGAGCAGCTTCAGGACCTGGAGGCCCTGATTTCAAAGGTACAGGGCGGCAGCGGTGCAGTACCCAGTTCAGAGCTGGAAGGCAGGCTGCGGCAGGCTGAGCAGGCCCTTCAGGACATTCTGAGAGAAGCCCAGATTTCAGAAGGTGAGCAAGGCCAGCTGCCTTTCACACAGAAGAGGAGCTGTGTCCTGGGGAGAATCAATGTGCTGTGTTCCAAGCTGGGTGTGGTGGTGCATACCTGTAATCCCAGCACTTGGGAGGCTGAGGCAGGAGGATCAGTGTGAGTTTGAGACCAGCCTGGGCTACAATAGTGAGCTCAAGGCCAGCTTGAACTGCATAGTGAGACCCTGTCTCAAAAAGACCAAAAAAAAAAAAAAAAAAGTGCTGTGTTCTGGAATCTTCTGTGAACACTGGTTCAGCAGATGTTTCCAGCAGCTCTTGCCCAGGAGAAAGGAGTGCCTGTGACAGTCCCTTGAGGTGAATGAAAGAGCAGTGGTGTGCCTTTACTCACCTATGAGCTTTATTGCTTGCCATAAGCCCATCAGCCCCTGCCAAGTGAGGTAATTCTGTGCCAACCTGGAAAACGCTCAACCCCTTTTCCTTCCTTGTGCCAGGTGTTAGTAGATCCCTCAGTCTCCAGCTGGCCAAGGCAAGGGGCCAAGCCAACAGCTACCAGGACCGCCTGGATGGCCTCAAGATGACTGTGGAAAGGGTTCGGGCCCTGGGCAATCAGTATCAGAACCGAGTTCAGGATACTCGAAGGCTCATTGCACAGATGCGCCTGAGCCTGGCGGAAAATGAAGCTTCCCTGAGCAACTCGGTAGGGGCGACGGCAGTGCGAATGGCTGCCGTGTGCAGAGACCTTCCTGTGATATCCCTGACTTGCTTACTGCCGCTCTGGGTTTTGGTCTATCTGACAGGAAGTTGGACTTCACTTCCTTATGACAGTCAAACCTATTCTGTGTATCTTTGGTCTGAAATTTTCCATATACTTTGTGCTTCCTCCCTATTTCTTTCTAGTCATGTCCTTAACTTGATTGTCTCTCTTCTGCAGGATGTAGTTTTGCTCAGTTTGCATTATCAGTCCATAGTAGGGCTGTTGTAAATTCCTGCTGCATAAATGAATGAATGAATGAATGAACAGGAGAATGAATGAATGATTTATTGAAAAGGGAGGAAGGGAAGAAAGAGGGAAAGAAGACAGGCAGCCGGCCAATGAAGTCATATGGTAGTTTTGAAAATGGAAAAGAATTGTTGCTGGTATTACTTTCCTAATGATGTGGTTTACAGTATAATATAGAAAGAGTTGATTGAGTCCTCCTCTATTTTTCAATAGACAATAAAAGAAGTGAATAGATAGGAAATGAAGGGGCTGGGGAGATAGCTGTGTGGCACAAGTGCCTGCCTGGCAAGTGTAAGGTCGTGAGTTTGAACCCCAGTCCCACCCATTGCCAAAAGGAGAGAGGATAGGAAATGAAGAAAGGAAATTAGAAGATTGGCAGATGATACAATAAAGCACGAGTGTGTATTGATTACAGAAATGTGATTGTAGTAAAATAGAAACATGTAAACTTCCCTTTGATCCCATTAATACAAAATAACTGCTGTTAAACTTGATGCTATTGGACTTTTGCTACATACATGTGAACATGTATATACACATATTTATCTCCTCAGTAACTCAGGACCTTCACCCTGAGCTACATCTCCAGCACTTTTTCTGGCTTTTTTTTTTTTTTTTTTTTGAGATAAGTTTTCACTGAGTCACTAAATTACCCAGATTATGGCTCTCTCTTAGCCTCTGAGAGGGCTGAGATTATAAAAGTATGCCGCCATGCCAAATTACACACACACACACACACGTTTATACCTACTTCTTCTGAGCTTCGATTTATACTTTGCCCTTTTCTATACCTCCTTTTTATTTATTTATTTATTTATTTATTTATTTATTTATTTATTTTTGTCTTTTTGAGACAGGGTCTCACTATGTAGTTCAGGCTAGTCTTGAGCTCACTTTTGTAGCTCAGGCTGGTCTCGAACTCACACCGATCCTCCTGTCTCAGCCTCCCGAGTGCTGGGATTACAGGTGTGCGCCACCACGCCCAGCCCTATATCTCCTTTTTAAAATAGAGTGATCACGGAGAACGGGGATTCTGATGGGGGGCGTGGGCACGGGGCTCAAACCGTACCTGCGTAGTTAGGCCCTGGGGCCAAGTGCAAAGCCTTCAGCAATTCTTTTCTTGCCACAGGACATTCCTCCCTCTGACCAATATGTGGGACCAAATGGCTTTAAAAGTCTGGCTCAGGAGGCCATGCGGCTGGCAGACAGGTGAGCAGCATTACTGGGCCCCTCTGATCCAGTCCACCTTACGAGGCAAACCCGAACAAGACTAGGGTATTCAGGACCCTAGGACCATCGTCATGCCCTCCATGCTCATGTAAACCACCCCCTGCCCTAAAGTTACTTTTTAGACCCTTGGCTTCTGGTGGATGTCCCTGGGCAGGGTCATTTGGCAGGAGAGGAGAGTAGCAGTGTCTCATCACCAGATTTCTCTGTGACTCACAGTATGGCCTTGGTGTGTGTCAGATGTAATCCCTTGGGTCAGATGAAATGAATCAGCCTTTAGGAAAGGATGTTCTGAAGCTTTCAGGGACTCCTAGCTTCCTGGACCAAGCCTGGAAACAAGTGCCCTGCCAGCCCAGAGGAGCCATATGTGTGTAGAGGGGGCACTTCATCCTGGAAGCCAGCTCTGCAGTGCTCCAGCAGTGAATGGCTGCTCTCTTGGTCTTTGCTCAAACTATAAATCCTGTCAGATTTACAAGGCTGGCTTGTAGCGCTCAGCAGGATGGTAGGCTCTGTTAATCCCAGGTGGAATTCAGACATTGAAAGGGGCTGTGTTTTTGTAGCATGACCTGCCTCCTGAGCTTGTGTTTTGTTAGTTTTTACAATGTCAATTCCTAGAGCCAGAAGTGCAGAAGCTTATGAAGGCCTTTTTTTTTTTTTAAAACAGATTTTGTCCCTCTGGCTATGGGTCTACTTTAGAGTTACAGTGAAAGGGAGTAGAGAGGTGGACTATAGATGAGATAAATCCTAAGAGTTTCTTCCTGCAGTAAACAGGAATGATGTTTTGTCACCTTCAGACTGCTCCCATTTCATTGAGTCTATCAAAAAAGGCCACCAGAGGTTTATGACATGAGGTTTATGCTCCAGCACACCTCCTCCTCTTTCTCCTTCCTCTCCCTCTCCCTCTCCCTCTCCCTCTCCTTCTCCTTCTTCTCTTTGTATTTAATACAGGTTTTACAGGGTCTCACTACACAGATTGGACTCATAGTGATCCTCTATTTTCAGCCTCCCAAGCCCTGGGATTATAGGCACATGCCACCACACCCATGCCCACTTGTGGTGTCAGTGCACCCCAGGGGTGAGGCTGGCATTGTATGCCAGGGCTCAAACCCCGGTCCCTGCTTCTGCCTAAGCGGGCACTTTAATCCGCTGAGCCATGTGGCCAGCCCTACACCTACTTCTTGATAGTTCCTCTAATTTTATCCAATATAAATCCACTCTGTCAGTTTATTAAGCCACGCCAGTTTCCTTATTCTTATCTTTACTTACATGAAAATCCTTAAGCAAGTCGTTTAGTGTGAGCATTCTAATTCTTTGTTTTTAAACCTTTCAGCCATGTTGAGTCAGCCAGTAACATGGAGCAACTGGTAAAGGAAACTGAGGATTACTCCAAACAGGCACTATTACTGGCCAGCAAGGCTGTGAGTGGAGGTGTTGGACCTTATGTCACTGACATCCATACAGCACAAGGACTTATGGGAAAGTATGTTTCAACGGGTCTTCACTTGGGCCATAAAACCTGGATTCTCCTGGGGTGTAATGCAAATCATACTTCAGAGGCACCATGATTGATTGATTGATTGATTGATTGCAGGACCAGGGATTGAACTCATGACCTTGCACTTGCCAGGCAGGCAGTTGTGCCACGGAGCTATCTCCCCAGCCCCATGATTTTTTTTAAATGTATGCTATTCCTAATGTTAATCATTGCAGGTGGAGCTGGCGAGATAGCTCAGATGTCTAAAGCACCTGCTTAGGCAAGCTTAGGCAACTTCGGGGATTGCAGTTCAATCCCCAGCACCACATGTTTTGCTAGCCCCACTCCCAGGGCAGGCTGAGCCATCCATAACATAAATAAAGTTAAAAGAAATGAAAATAATAATTATAGGGACAAGAAAACAAGCATAATATTCTCTTTAGTATTGAAAGAATACCAGGAGATTAAGTAAAGTTTATGGCTTTGAATGATTGCAATTCTTGGAAGGCAGTGTGTGAACACATCTGACATTATACAGAACATAAGAATAATATATATTATGTTATCAGTAACTGGGAAGCTTGAAATAAAGTTTCGTGATTTTCATTCAACTATAAGGATTTGCTTATGTTGTGGAGAGTCTCATACCTGACACAACTTTCTTCGGTTCTCATTATTTCAACTACATACTTGTAAACCAGGAAGATGAGTTTTTGCTCCTGTAAAAAGAGTAAGTGCTCAAAGACCTTTGCCTTTTTAACCATCTCCCTTTCTTCCTCACAGACTGGAGAAAACCAGATCCCTGGCTCAGCAGTTGTCAAGAGAGGCCACTCAGACCGACACTGAAGTGGCTCAGTCCTACCAGCGTAGTCTCCGCCTTCTGGATGCAGCGTCTCAGCTTCCGGGAGCAAGTGACCAGTCCTTCCAGGTGTGCTCATATACAGACAGAGCCATGTGGACACATGAATTCATCTGTAGAGATTTCTTTATATTACTCAGCCATTCAGCTTTTCTGTGTGTTCACCTTATTAGTTGCTTCACATTACTACAGTGAAATACTCAAGATAACTAATTTATCAAGAAAAAATTTATTGAGCTCATGCCTTTGACACTTTCTTCCTCTCCCTCTCCCTCCCTTTCTCCTTCTTCTCTTTGTATTTAATACAGGTTTTACAGGGTCTCACTACACAGATTGGACTCATAGTGATCCTCTATTTTCAGCCTCCCAAGCCCTGGGATTATAGGCACACACCACCACACCCATGCCCACTTGTGGTGTCAGTGCACCCCAGGGGTGAGGCTGGCATTGTATGCTAGGGCTCAAACCTCGATCTCTGCGTCTGCCTAAGCGGGCACTTTAATCCGCTGAGCCATGTGGCCAGCCCTACACCTACTTCTTGATAGTTCCTCTAATTTTATCCAATATAAATCCATTCTGTCAGTTTGTTAAGCCAAGCCAGTTTCCTTACTCTTATCTTTACTTACATGAAAATCCTTAAGCAAGTCGTTTAGTGTGAGCATTCTAATTCTTTGTTTTTAAACCTTTCAGCCATGTTGAGTCAGCCAGTAACATGGAGCATACATGGCTCAGTTCTGGCGACAGCGGTGGGTTGCAATGGTGGGGAGCTGTGCCCAAGCAAATGTCCACATGTTGAGCAAGAAGCAGATTGAGAAGAGAATGGTGGGTTGTCCAGTTCTTTTTAAGGGTGCAAATTGACCTAAAATCCCAGTGACCTAAGGACCTTCCCTTAGGATGCCTCTCCCAAAGGCTTCACCATCACCAATAACACCTCCCTGGGGGCCAAGTCTTTAGCATACAGGGGACCCTACTTATACTGAAATCATAGTATTGATCTTTTGCTGTAGGGTAGGAAAACACTCATCCTTCTGGTTATCCACTTTTTTGTTCTTAAACTCCAAGCCTAGTCTCTCCAAAGGACTTTTCATCTTCAGTGTATTAGTAATAGCTTATATAATAATAGATATATCTCTTCCTTTGTTCTGGGGTCTGTTGAAACTGTGAGGAACTATTACAAAGTTTGATGCATCTGTACGTACAGCCAATGAGAAGACTTTTGCTATCAAGAGATTTGAATTGCTTTTGCCTTAATCTTCCCTTACCTATTCTGAGCTTATTAGATAAAGTAGAGTCTATTTCTATTTCTTTGTGGGAGAAAGCACTCATTGGGCCTGGAGATACCTTAGTGGTCTACGCACCTGCCTGGCAAGCACAAGATCCTGGGTTCGATCTCATGGTACTGCATGCCATGCCAACCCCAGCACCTATTGTGCTGGCCACCAAAACCAGGTGTGGTGGTACAAGCCTGTAATCCCAGCGCTGGGGGTGCTGAGACAGGAGGATCATTATGGAGATCAAGCTGCATAGGTGAGACCCTGTACCAAATAAATAAAAGATTAAAAAACAAAACAGTAAAGAAAAGAACAAAGATAAAACCTGACAGGTTTGGTGAACCTGCAGCCCAACTCCTCTGGGCCTGTTACTTTATTTCTTTCAGGCATGGGGACTGGATAGCTAGTGACATATTTTTTGTCCTTTGAAAGGTATTTCTTATACAATGATGTCAGGACCTAATAGGTCTTCTTGGTGAACAGCGGCAGAAAGTCAGGTTCATCCATATCTTTGGGCCCACAGGTAGAAGCAAAGAGGATCCGACAGAAAGTTGATTCTCTCTCAAGCCTGGTGACCAGGCATACAGATGACATCAAGAGGGTGCAAAAGAATCTGGGAAATTGGGAAAAAGAAACCCAGCAGCTCTTACAGGATGGAAAGAACGGGAGACAGGTACCGTTTTTGTTAACTTGTTCACTCAGCAAGCATATCTGGATGTTTGCCATCTGGGAATATGGCCAGAAGAACCCTCAAAAGTTCTGGGGGAATCATGGAGCTGCTGTTTAAGGAGAGAGCTGCTGAGACGTGAATCTCAATGTAATTAGCTCCATCTACTAAATCAGCCATGAAGATAGACCCTAAGCCTCCTAGGTTGAATTTTGGTCTGTGTACTAGCTTGGTTTCTGTGAGTTTAAAATTGTGATTTGCAACAGGATGCCTAAGAACCAGCAAAATATTTTTACACTGAGGATAGCAATGGGTAGCACTAAAATTATGCTTGGAATACCTGTCATTCTTTTCTTTTGGATTTGTGCTACTTCTAATGTAACTTCAGTTACTGCTATAGTTTCTCTCAAACAAATGATTAGTTTACAAGATAAAAGAAAAAATGACTATGTGGTGAGACCCTATCTCAACAAACAAAGAAAAAAAATTGTGATTTGCAAAATTCTTCTTGTCACGGATGATGGTTAGCGTGGAAGACTGTTTACTATGGCAGATGTTGCCTGTTGATGAAGTCTGCTCTGTCCCATGCTATGGGGGCTTTGCTCTAGCACCCCAAGACTGAGTTACAGCACTCTGTTGTCATGAAGAGAGTATGTCAGAGTGATTTTGCTAGCAGGAATGCACTTGTTCTAATCTTGTTCTGTCTATTTACAGAAATCAGGTCAGCTGCTTTTCCGTGCCAACCTTGCTAAAAGCAGAGCCCAAGAAGCACTAAGTATGGGCAATGCCACCTTTTATGATGTTGAGAACATCCTAAAGAACCTCAGAGGTCAGTGCTTCACTGTTCAGGTTACTTGAGTATTTTAAAATAATGGCTTTGCTTTGAATCTTCTCATAGCTCTTTAAGTGGTAAGCCTATGGGGTATTAATAGATGCCTCGTAAATATCTTTCTAAAGAAAAAAATCTTTTTAGTATTTGAGGTTGATGGCAGAACAATTAAACGAAATATCAGATGGTTTGTGTTCTCCTCGCCTTTGGGCCAGGTAAACAGCCCTGTCTTGCTGTGTGGCCCCAAGCAACTCATGTGGCCTCTCTAGATGCTAAAACCCTGCTCTTCAAAGGCAACAGGTTGAACTAAGAGATCTCTTGATCCCTTCTTGATACAACATCTCACTACTGTGAAGGCCTTTTCCCTTGTCTTTTGTAACCTGGTTCCTCTGGGATGATGACACAGCAGCCGTAGTTGTGGTATCCAGTTTGCAGGGGAGATTTAGGTCAAGGTTTGCAGAAATTTGGTTAAAATTTGAGTATTCTTTACTAACAAACAACAGAGACTAGAGATTTTCTTTTTTTTTTTTTTTTTGTCTTTTTCGAGACAGGGTCTCACTATGCAGTTCAGGCTGGCCCTGAACTCACTTTTGTAGCCCAGGCTGGTCTCGAACTCGCACCGATCCTCCTGCCTCAGTCTCCTGAGTGCTGGGATTACAGGCATGCGCCACCATGCCCGGCGAGATTTTCTTTATAAAAAAATTCCTCTTATCCTTTCTACCCAAACCCCCAACGCTTATCCTTGGCAGCGTCTGACTTCACGCTTTGGGCTTCAGAGGTGGTACATGCTTTTTATCTGCTTTGGGGTTCTGATGCTCTTGTGTTGGTGGGGACCAAGGGCAGGCTGATAGTCCATTTCTCTAAGCAAAGGCCTAGCTTTAGCCCCACAAAGCCTCCTTTGAAGTGCTCTCTTAGTTAATGAGAGTAATTCCAGCCATAGCCTCACACACTCCTTCATTCTCAAGAGGTAATGATGCTCTTGAAGAGTTTTTCATCAGTCCCTTGCACTCATTTGTGAGTTGGTTTCCATTTTCATGACATGTGTTTCTTCCCTTCATTTCAGAGTTTGACCTGCAGGTAGAAGACAGAAAAGCAGAAGCTGAAGAGGCCATGAAGAGACTCTCTCACATCAGCCAGAAGGTCGCCGATGCCAGTGACAAGACTGAGCAAGCTGAAGGGGCCCTGGGCAGTGCTGCTGCTGACGCCCAGCGGGCAAAGAGTATAGCAGGGGCGGCAGTGGATATCAGTGGTGAAACAGAACAGGTAAAGAGCAACAGTGCTGCAGGCTGACTTAAGCTACGGCAAACACAGATCAGTCTGCGGAAGAAGAGAAAGCATCGCGCCGGGCTCATTTTGACCCCCTCTGGCTTAGAGTCTTGTTGCAGCTGCAGCACGGCCCGGCCCACAAGGCCACCCCTTCTGTTGGGTTGAGTCACAGACCAGAGGGACGTGTGCTGGAACGCCCATTCTCAGCCACAGGAGAATGAAACTCCAAGCCCATTTTTAAGCAGATTTCTACATTCATTTCTAGGACTGCTTAACAAAATACCGCAAACCAAATGGCTCAAAACAAAAGAAAACTTCCTGTCCCAGTTCTAGAGACTGGATCTGCACACCCTCGGAGAGTCCTATCTTGCCTCTTCCTGTCTCCTGATAGTGGTTATCAGTCCTTGGTGTCCCTTGGTTTACAGTTCTGTCACTCTGATTTCTGCCTGTGTAAAACCATGGGGCTCTCTCTGGGGGTCTCTCTCTTCTCCTATGAGGACATTCGTCATATTTCCTTAAGGCCTCAACTTACTCTAGTATGACTTCTCATCACAGTTTAATCATATCCCCAACAAACCAAAGTCCACATAAATTATATTCCCAAGTACCAGGATTAGGATTTCAACAAATGTCTGTAGAGGGTTACTGCTCGACCTGAACAACTACCATCCTTGTTTCGATTCCAAATTATCAAGCTGTGGCATGCTAGGTCCTTTGGCTCGGTCTGTGCGCCACGGCCAAGCTCCATGAGTCGCTTTTCTCTGTCTTCTATAGAGTGCTGGCACTGTGTTTGGAGCCAGAAATACGGGACAAAAAAGACCAATTGCTTGTCTTCAGAGAAGTCTCAGGGCAACAGCAGACAGACATACTCCACTTGCAACTCATATGTTAAATGCTACAGTGAAAAGAATGCTGCTTTGCCAGGGAAGCACTTCTTAGCTCTTAATTACCCATGGCTTCTAGAGACTTTATGCAACTGTAGAAAGCTCAGAAGGAAAGTCTTGGTATCTAGACAATTTGACCTCACTTTTAGACTACTTGGTAACCTATAAAAATGATTTCTAATTCTAAGTGCTTAGAGGAAAGAGACTAATTTCTCCTACCTCTCTTAACATAATTTCTAGAATAGACACCTGTGGTGTGATGTTTGATGATAATTTCTTGAGAAGGATATGGATAAGCTTTGTCCTTATAAAAATAAGAAGTCAACACTGTTACCCATTGATCCTAGTGGTCACTCAAAAGGTGGTGACAGTAAGGCAACACAACAAACAATGATGCCAGTTTCTTATCCTCTGTGTTTTCTTAAATGGTTCCTACGTGCAGCATTCGGTTAGCATAGAACTGAGGGGAAAGTGGAGTTTCAGTGCCGCCTACTCCCTAGAGACATATCCCAGAATTGACTTGTTTGGGGCAGATCTAGGGAAGGGCATGTCCTCATGGCCGACTTTCTCACTGTTCCTCTAGCTTAGCCCATGAGAGCCAGGCTGCAGCTGTATTTTTTCTACAGTTGTCCGTTGGATGTGTTTGAGTCTCACCTCCCTCTTTCCTTCTGTCCTTGGCTTCTTTCTTCTCTCAGGAGATAGGGAGTCTGAACTTGGAAGCCAATGTGACAGCAGATGGGGCTTTGGCCATGGAAAAGGGACTGGCCACTCTGAAGAGTGAAATGAGGGAGGTGGAAGGAGCGCTGGCCAGGAAGGAGCTGGAGTTTGCTACAGACGTGGATGCGATGCAGATGGTGAGCGACTGCTCCTTTCCATGCGAGAGCACTTCAGGGTTGTCAGGACGGAAAATCGCCTCTTTTTAAAATATATTTAGCCAGGCATGGTGGTGCATGCTTGTAATCCCAGCACTTGGGAGGCTGAGGCAGGAGGATCAGTGTAAGTTCAAGACCTGCCTGAGCTACAAAAGTGAGCTCAAGGCCAGCCTGAGCTGCACAGTGAGACCCTGTATCAAAAAGGCAAAAAGGCAAAAAAAAAAAAAAAAAAAAAGTATTTAGTACAAGATCTACAGGGTCTCCCTACACAGATTGGACTCATAGTGATTTTCCTGTTTTCAGCCTCCCAAGTGCTGGGATTACAGGCTTGTGCCACCACACCCAGTCTCAATGGCCATCTCAGTGGGCCCTGGGGATCGAACCCCAGTCCCTGAGGTGTTTTAATCCACTGAGCTATCTGACCGGCTGGAAAATAGCCTTTTGAGATTCCATTCTTATTTTTCTGCAGGTGATTACTGAAGCACAGAGAGTTGATTCCAGAGCCAAGAATGCAGGTGTTACAATCCAAAACACTCTCAACTCGTTGGACAGCATCCTACACCTAATAGGTCTGTTGGGTCTCTACAACCTTTCACCCCCTTGCCCTAAGGTCTTTTCCAAGAAGACTCACTGTTTCTAGCTGTGAGGAATGGCAGTCTCAGCTTGCCCTTAGGCTGTCTAGAGATGTTCTTTTGTTTCCACACCCAGAGACCTTCGGTAGCTTACGTTAGAGTTTCTGCATTCTGTTTTACCTTTTCTAGGATGAGTCACTGAACAACTACTGTACTTAGAGATGCAGGTCTGTGGGTGAAAAAACTGAGTGTGTTCTTCTAGGAACTTCAGGGAAGACTGGGCAGCCTGAGGGTCCTGTGAAAGAGTCTGGCTTGAGAAGCCTGTCGGGAGTTTTAAGGGGAGGAATGGCATGACCACCGTATATTTAGAAAGCTCATGAGGGCAGCTGAGTGGAAGAAAGCTTGAAGGGGGAATTGGTCAGAAGGCATGGGGAAAATCAGGGTGCTACTGAAAACCAAGGAGCTAGATGACAGCAGACTACTCAGAGGCAGTGGAAGGAAGTGGAGAGGGGAAAGATGTGGAGGAACATCATCTGTCTGCGAGGGCAAGGACCACTTGCCAATTTTGCTGCCTGGTGCTCCACAAACCAAAGTTATCCTTGATGTAGCCCACAGGGGAGACCAGAACTCCCTGGGCAGATGACCTAGAAGTAATGTGAAGACACTAGGATGACGGACCTGTGTCCATAAGAGAAGGTGAAATTTTAGGATAAAATGGCTTTGATAGCACGAATCAGACTGCCCCCAAAGGGTCACTCCTAGAAGAAAACTGATTTTAGTGAAACCTCTTGGTGTAAGCAGAGCTGATATCAAAGCCTTATTTGACCTGTTTGATCAATCTTGTGCTATAATAGATGAGGAAATATAAGCTTGATCACAGAATCTAGTAGTGTCTGAGAAAAGACTCAGTATGTTTTTCTACTTCAATAGGACAACTTTACAACCATATATATATATATATATATATATATATATATATATATATATTTTTTTTTTTTTTTTTTTTTTTTTAATTTTAGAGAAAGGTCTACAGGGTGTTCAGGGTCTCACTACTAGATTGGGCTCGTAGTGATCCACCTGTTTACAGCCTCCCAGTTCTCTTGTTTTAGAGAACACGAACTTGTTCTAGGTACTTTTCAGGTTGGGGATCAGTTTTCCCTCTATCATTTGGAGGTGCCCTACTGGAGGTCATGCACTCCAGATCAGTGTTGTCTTCCTGCATCACTATTAGGTCATAAGGAAAGATAGACCTGAATCATCTGTAGAAAAATGGAGGCTCTGCCTTGAGACCATGGTGTTAAGTGAAATAAGTCAGATTCACAAGCTTAAGTATGTCATGGTTTGATGTATGTGAGAAAGTCAAAGAAGAAACAATGAGCAAAATAAAAGACAGATGAAAAAAAAAAAAGCCCTCTCCAGGTGAGATTTTAGTAGCAATGTTTAGTATTTTAAAAATAGTAGTGAAGGGCCAGCGCGATGGCTCACAGGTCTAAAGCACCTGCTTAGGAAAGTTTAGGCAAGTGCAGGGACCGCTGTTTGATCCCTGGCACCACATGCTGGCCCAGCCCACCCCATAGCAGGCTGAGCCGGCCATAACACAAATAAATAAATGAGGTTTAAGAAAAATGAAATAGAATTAAATTAAAAAATATAGTAATGAAATTAATGGAAACTTTAAAGAGAAAGTGAGAGAGCACAGAGAAAAAGGCAGTGGGAACTATTAAGCATTTACTATGTGTTAGGGGCAGTGTCATCCCTGTGTTTTCATGGTGTCATACTATTGAAGTCTTACAACAGGCCTAAGAGTTGGGTTCATTATTTGCATTATTTTATTTCACAGAGGAATAAACTGAAACTGTGGAGACGGGATTCCAAGTCAGTTCTCTTTGTGTTCAACATTACTGTTCTTCTCTAGTAGCTCCAGTTGCCTCCCCGTGGACTTGGTTATTTGTTCCCAAGCTTACTTAAGCTTCTCTGCATGTCATGGAATCCTAAATTCTTGAATTCTCCCCCATCTCCCAGTGAAGAGCAGGTCCATTGGCTCAACATTTTTGTTATGATATTGTTTGTACTCTGTGTACTCTCTTGAGGCCTGGACGATAACTGATGAATAGTTCTACGTATAACAAACTTATGCACTGGAATACTTCTCTGCAGCTCAACTTTGCAACCTTGAGTTTGAACAGACCAAGAGCAATGCGAATTTAATTGAATTAAACAGGTCTGGTCAGATGCCCTTCATGCTAGCTTTGACTTTATATTGCTTATGGGCAAAACATACTGAACCAAAGTGATTACATTTTACACTGGCAATAAACTGATACCTAGTCAGATTCCCACTGGTTTGGTCCAAAATTAAATCTTACATCATTTTCTCACAGCTGGAATCCATCCCCCAAATAGCCAGGCCTACTTTGACCTCTATAAACACTGAGGTTCAGCCAGTTTCCAGAATCTTCTACCAGGAAAAAGCAAGTGATTTCCTAAGGCTGATGCAGGTTACAGGGGTGAGCTGTGTGAGGCAGACACTCTGGATAGTGCCCAGTTCCCTGTGACCTCTGGCCTTTACCTTTCCAAACCATGATCTATTTATTGGCCTTAACCTGAAGTGTGAGCTTCCCACTTCGTATTGCTGAACTATAGATCTCCAGGGTCTTGCACTGAGTTGCTTACAGCCCAGTAATATGGCCAGTGTTTTCCTAGATTATTTCTAATTTAAAATGAGTTTTTATGTACATACATCAACTTTTTATACTGGATGTAATAATTATATACTGCAGGCATGTACTAACAAAAAGAATAAGCCTTTAAAATGGATAGTATATATATATTTGCATGGGGCAACAAATGGAAATGTGGTAAGAGTGTAAAAGGGCACACATGTGTTCCTCAGGATCTATTTTTTTGTTGTTGTTGGCTCAGGCTGCCTTAAGGGCAGGTCTCATGCTCCATGTGGAGGTGGGGAATGAACAGCGGTCCTCAGTCCCTGAGGGACTTGGCCAAATCATGTGCTTTAATCAACTGAGCTACCTGGCAAGACCTCTGTATCTTAAGAGCTAACCACAGATTTTCTATGTTAATGCATTTATCATTCCCTAAAACAGACCAGCCTGGGAGTGTGGACGAAGAAGGACTGGCCTTACTGGAGCAGGAGCTTTTCCAAACGAAGACCCAGATTAACAGCCAGCTGCGGCCCTTGATGACAGAGCTGGAGGAGAGGGCGCGTCGACAGAAGGGTCACCTCCACTTCCTGGAGACGAGCATAGATGGGATTCTGGCTGACGTGAAGAACCTGGAGAGCATCAGGGACAACCTGCCCCCAGGCTGCTACAACACACAGGCTCTGGAGCAGCAGTGAGGCTGAACTCAATGGAGCTTCTTGGGATCCAGGCCTCAGGGGCCAGGGAGCCACTGTGTGGGGGGTGGGGTGGGATGGGACATTGGGCCATGCTTGATGGCTACGCTCAGGTCCACTGGACCTGACCCCATCCCTGAGATCACCCCCACTCCATGGCTTACTGTACCAGCTTGATACTGTTTGCTTCCTGAAACTTCAAGGCAATGAGGCAGATGGCATGGAGTGTGAGACTGACGGAGGACCCGGGCACCCAACAGTAGATTGGTTGGCAGGAAAAACTCACAGGCAGGCATTTGCCTCACAACAGTCAGAAACGGAGTTGTGGAATCTGGACAGGTGCTGCTGGGTTGTAGTCCTCTTATTTGAGTAATGGGACACAAAGAAATGTTTCTTACTTCTCCCAAGCATTTAAAATTCTCCCTAATGTCAAAACAGAGGAACGTCCAATCACACTATGGTCAGTAAAATCCTGCTGCTATCTATGGTCCACTGCAGGCTTCTTTATGACTGGAGCGCCTCCCGCTCACTACCCTTACGTGAGGGTGTGCTGCACTGGGAAACTAGATGTGAGCAGAGATGGACCCAGGGCCTGGAAGCATGGCCTGGTCCATTGATTGGTAATAGTGGTGCCAGCTGATGGCTGCCACCTTCCTGCTTTGGGCCCAGGTATTATCCTTTCTCATGATAATGTATGCATGGTGTCCTGGAGATAGTATTTTTAGTAAAGCTTTTTTTTTAACCAGCAAATCAAGTATTGCAAAGGTATTTACTTTTGGGTTTCAAAGTGATAGAGAAAATGTCACTTGGACATTGAAAGAGATAAAATTGTCCAAAAGAGATTCACTAGTTTTAGTTCAATCCCACTTTTCAAACACTGAAAATTAAATCATTCTCTCTCTCCCTGAAGCAGAAGATGTCTCCAGCCACCGTTGAGCAGGGGGAAGTCCATCCTTCCACCCATGCTTCCAACATACACTTACTGAGTTTCTATTGTATAGCAGGGCAGACTGCAGAAGTGCCCTTGTGTGGGTGATGTCTCCTCAGGAAGACCAGCACTAAAAACATAATAAATTTAAGCTTAACAAATCTGTGAATCATGAGTGGTAGTTACTCCAATTACCCTTTGGTTTGCAACCTATTTTTATTAACAGAACTTGTGTTGCAAGAGAGTCCCCGGGGAGCTTGAGTTGGGACAAAGCTGACCTAGCTCTGGGTTGCACACACTTCTCTGCATTCCAGCTGTCCCTCCGCCCCTGCCACAGTGGATTGCAACAGACTGTTGAGTCATGGTCACCAGTGGGAATTGCTGGAGGAAGCAGAGGAACTTTCTCCTCAGCTTGGAACTTTCCTGCTGCCTCGTTTCTTTATTTCCTTGGCTTTTTGTGGACATGTTTTTAAATAAAGAATGATTGTTAGATGGGGTCACTTTCTGATTTTCATTAAACTCTAAAGTGAAAGTACAAAACCAGTGGAAATGAAAATGCTGCTAGGATGTCAAGCATGGGGATGTTGGGTTCCCAGCACTGGAGAGACAGAGAGAGAGAGAGAGAGAGAGAGAGAGAGAGAGAGACAGAGAGAGACAGACAGAGAGAGAGACAGAGGGGGGGGGAGAGAGAGAATTTCCTGCTTCTGAGTATCTTATTTTGTCTTTCCAACCATAAGAGCTGGAAATGGTCTTCAAGAGATTTTAACTGATGCTGTAACTCAAGCATAAAGATTTTTTTTTTTTTTTTTGTCTTTTTGAGACAGGGTCTTGTTATACAGTCCAAGATGATCTTGAACTTGCGCTGATCCTCCTGCCTCAGCCTCCCAAGTGCTGGGATTATAGGCGTGCACCACCATGCTTGTTTTTGTTTTTTGTTTCTTTTTTCAGGACCGGGCTTCAAACTCATGGCCTTGCACTTGCCAGGCAGACACTTGTGCCATGGAGCTATCTCCCCAGCCCCAAAGAATATTTCTAGACCAACTCAAGCTGGGCTGAGAGTCTAGCTAATATTCTTTCACCATATGAAATAAGGGTAGAATCAATAGTTTGTTCTATCTATGTAATACTTTTAATAAGTTAAAATTACATAAAGTGGGGCCCAGCAGGATGGCTCAGTGGTCTAAAGCGCCTGCTTAGGAAAGCTTGGGCGGCTGCAGGGACCGAGGTTCGCTCCCCGGCACCACACGCGCCAGCCCTGCCCTCAGGGCAGGCTGAGCTGGCCATAAAAATAAACAAAAGTTCTGAAACAAGAAAAAAATCAAATAAAAAAATTCTTAAAAAAAAAAAATTACATAAAGTAAAATCTTGAACTGGCCCAAGGGATTGAGGAAAGGATTCTGTTCTTGTCCATATTGACCCCCAAAATTCTGAGAGATCTGATCACCTTTTCCTTTTCATAGAAGTGACTTTATAACTGTCCCAGCATATTAAGTCACATATCCTATCTATTTCCTGTTGTAATTAACTAATGCCCAGAAACATGCAAATATATTAATTAAAGTACATGTATAACACAAAGACCTTAAAGTACACTGTAAATTAAACATGGAGATTGATATTTTTGTCCCTTGATAGACTGGGTGGACCAGGCATGGTGGCGCACACCTGTAATCCCAGCACTTGGGAGGCTGAAGCAGGAGGATTGGTACAAGTTCGAGACCAGCCTGGGCTACTAAAGTGAGCTCAAGGCCAGCCTGAACTGCATAGCAAGACCCTGTCTCAAAAAGCCAAAAAAAAAAAAAAAAAAAACGACTGGGTGGAAAGCAGGCTGGCAATGTGACCCTCACATGGTTATTTCAGAGGCCCTGCCATTTATAACATGTGCTTTCTAAGGTCATAGTTGTGGGAGAGGGGATGGAAGTGTTAACACGGAGGATGGAGGCAGCACGAGAGGCCTTTGTGTCCAGGTCTAGGAGGCCTCATGTATCATTTTTTTTCAAAACCCATCATAATGATCACATTGAAGTTGAAAGGGGTCTGGAACTCATCCAAGCCCCTTGGTGGAAGGCTTTGTCAGTGATCAGTCATGTCTGCTAAGCATAGGATTTGATAGTACGTATCATAGGGAACCTGGTGAAGGATCTTATTAGCTAAGAAGCATGGTACACACAATTTCAAAAGGATTCCTCAGTGGGATTAACAAATCATAAGAACATCTTTCTTGAGGGATAGAATATGAGCCTATCATGAGTTGGGAGAGGAATGGGAAGTGGCTCTTGGTACTTCTTTGGTATGGAAAGGATTTCTTTAGTTCTAAGGACTTGACAAATTAACCCTGAGAAAAAAAGGAAGATGGTGTGGCACAGAGGTAGCTTACAAGGTCCTAACTCCTGATTGTCAGTCTTTTTTATTTTTATAGACTTTATTTATTTATTATTTATTTATGTTATGGCTGGATCAGCTTTCCCTGGGGTTGGGGCTGGTTCAGCATGTGGTACTGGGGATTGAACTGTGGTCCCTGTGGTTGCCTAAGCAGGCCCTTTAGAGTGCTGAGCTATCTGGCCGGCCCCTGATTGTCAGTCTTGACATGACCCTGCCAGTTTAAGGGGTTTTCCTTCTGGTGACTTGTCACTATCTATATTGACAGTGTTCTTCTATTTCCCCTCTCAAAGCTTTCCAATTGATAGTGCTGTTGGAATGCTGTTACGCACGTCATCTTTGATTCACAGTAGAGAAGGAGGGGGTAGAAATGAAACTGCTTGTAGACTATAACGTTTTAGCAGCTATAGTTCTCATTTTATCCCCAGATGTCATTTCTTTCTACTATTTTTTGTTTGTTTTGTATTTTAGGGAAGGGTCTACAGGGTATTCAGGGCCTCACCACTAGATTGGACTCATAGTGATCTACCTGTTTACAGCCTCCCAAGAGCTGGGATTATAGGTGTGCACCACCATGCCCAGTTTCAGTTGCCATCTCTGCATGCCCTGGGGGCGGGGATCAAACTCCCAGTCCCCAGACCTGCTTGCAAGTGCTTTAATCCGCTGTACTATTTGGCTGGCCTTCTTTCTAAAGGAGAAGGTAGTACTATTCAGTGTTTGGGACAAGTCTCATGGACCAGGAATATGTCTTTTCTATTCTTTTTCTTTCTTTTTTGTTTTTTCTTTTTTTCTGTATTTAGGTCAGGGTCTGTAGGGTCTCACTACACAGATCAGACTCATAGTGGGATCTGCTTTCAGCCTCCCAAAGCACTGGGATTACAGATTTGTGCCACCATACCCAGTCTCAATCGCTGTCTCAGCGCACCCCTGAGGTGGGGCTGGAACAGCAAGCCAGGAACTGAACCCCAGCTGCTGCAGGAATATGTTTAGTGTGTTTTCTTTTAATATTTTGTACAGTCATGGGAATGTCATAAATTCTTACTCTAGTTTGATTTTCCTACTTGGAAAACAGAGATTAGAATTGTTTTCTACTTTATATCATTGGCCACATGGAACTTTCTAGGAAATCCCAAGATCTGATGCTTGTTTGTGGGCCATAGGAAATGTGTATGTTTGTATTAAATTACATTTAGTATGTATATTTTTAATGTTAGTAGAAGTTAGCAAATTAAACCAGTGTTTATATTCAATTTTAAACACACTTTTGTTACTACACACTGTTGGGACAGAAAAAAGCAGTGTTTAGCTTTATGAACAAAATAGCAATACAAACTCAGGTGACAAATTTACAAGGTACATTATTATTATCTACCACAAAATCCACAAGGGTGAACACAAAGCTGACTAATTTAATTTTAAGGGGAAAAAATCCTAAGAACCAAAATAATCAAGAAACAAAAGAAAAACCCAAAACCTACTCCAACAAATAAGTATCTAACACTACAACTATCTTACTCTTTAGTGAACTGTCCTAATAGAAAGTACTACTTCATTTTCTGAATCCTAATGATTAGCTAACGACAGCCACTATCTAGACCCAAACCAGGACAGGATGGGTGTTATAACTAAAGATGAAATAAGAATAATTTCAGTAGGACTGAACAATTAACATGCCATTAATTTTTGCTCATTTACATTGCAAAACAAATTGTGAGTTAACAATTTCTTTCTCAAGATCATTCATACCAAAAAATTATGTAAGTTGTTGATCTTAGCAAACATAATTTTATTTAATGAAGTATTAATTTCAATAATGACCCAAAGTTAATCAAGGTCAGATGGGGTGGGCTAGTCTAAGACCTACAATTTAATATTTATAAAATTAAAAGACATAAAAAAAAAAAAAAAAAGCTGGGCGTGGTAGCGCACGCCTGTAATCCCAGCACTTGGGAGGCTGAGGCAGGAGAATCGGTGTGAGTTCGAGACCAGCCTGGGCTACAAAAGTGAGCTCAAAGCCAGCCTGAACTGCACAGTGAGACCCTGTCTCAAAAAGCCAAAAAAAAAAAAAAAAAGACATAGGTACCACTTAAAATTTTGCTAGTTTTCACTTTGTAGTCCTGAGGTATGGTTGTATATGCTTCTATATTACACATGTGGCATCCACTGAACCAGGCAGGAACTCTCTTATCCTAGGTATATTTTTACACTTGTTGTCTCCTACTGAACCCATAGAGAAGGATTGGAGAGAGACACGAGACTCTGGTAGCATTGTCTTATTTATTAACATAATTGAAACATTCTGCTGATAAAACTCTTGTCCATGACTATCCTAGCAACAAAACTTTGCTCAAAATATTTCACTGTGAAATGGCATTGCAACTCGAAAGTAGCTTTTATTCATGAATTGATTTCCATAACACAAACTTTACTCTTAAAATGGCAGATTAGATGACAAAAAATGACTTCAAAAGTGTTTCCTCCTTCTTATGCCAACCCGAGGAGCCAGGAAGCTCAAGTTGAGCTGGAACTCTGGGCCCAAGGACTAGACCGAAGGTGGAGGGAAAGAGCTGTAACTCGTTTCTAACTAACTGGGACGGACTATAGGACACTCCAAACTTACCCTACACATGAGGAGTTGAGTTGACTGGGCAGCTACAGGTGGGTGCAGACTGGGTGAGCTGGCAGAGCACGTCCATCATTACCAAGATGCTACTTCTAAAGTGTCCTAAGTATCTGAGCTACAAAATCAGTCCCTGGGTCTATCCTTCCCATCTCAGCAGTTGGCTCCCCTGCTGTATCCTTGGGAGAGATCTTGAGCTTTTTGCACTCTGTGGTTTTAGTTTTGCCTTATTCTTTTGATGAATAAAATATACATAATAATATGCTTCTCTCTTGAGTCCCCCCAAAGTATGTGCATGTGTCAGTTTGGGGAGAGCAGATGTGGGTGATAGTACAAGTTTCTCCCTGTAATTCTCTGCCTTTTGCTATAGTTTGACCATTGAATCTTACTTTCAACTTAATTTGAATAGCAAGTTGTTGAATTCTTTCTGAGGAGCTTGGGACTAGAGCCTGTTGGGGAAAGGCTAGCCAGGCTGAGACAGGGAGACCTATCTCAAGAAGCTCTAGCTCTGGTTTCAGGCACTTCAGTAAGAGACTTTCTTCCCTGATCCCATGGACAGTCAAGGAAAATGAAAGCTAGAAGGCCCAGAGGCTAGCTAGGGTTGGGGTGTATGTGACTGAGGTATCTGCTAGCAGCACAGAAACCCCTGAAGGCTATTCTATGAGGAGAGTTTCACCCACACAAAGAGTTTTTTCCTTGTGGCTGTTCTGACAGCCACTTTTCAGAGAAATGGAAAAGACCTATTTCTGTTGGTTGCAGGAAATGAGGTTCCAGATCATGGTTTCTTACCTCACTCCACCATGCAGGTCTAGGTCTGGCCTTGAGCCGAAGGAGTAGGACCTGAGGAGAGTCATGCCTAGAGGCTATCCTGTTGGCATCTGGGGCACCACGTAAAAATTCTAAGCCATTTTTCTAGCAGTGACACTGGCTAGGGCACAGCCCATGTCCTGCCCTGGACTCTGAAAGGTACTTTGGCCTTCTTCCAGCAAAGGCAGCATTACTAGAGGACAGTGGCGAATGGGAGTTCTACCCAGAAGGGAATTCACTTTCTCATCATGAAGGAAAGCCGTCTTTAGCACCATCCCTGTGACACACCAGTATACGATGATCTGCCCCCTTCATCCCTACAACCCAACTTTCTTGCCCCCTGCCATCATCTCACTCTCCCTCCTAGCTCCCACATTCCTTCCCTCCCCGTGCTGAGGGCACGGTGCCAGCTCAGGTCCTCCCAGGGTCTGTGGACTGAGTGGGGCCTAACCAGCATTCAGCAGAGTAACACAGCAGACCTAAGGAGCAAAAGCAAGCCATAGTCCTCAGATCTGCTCATGCAGGATCTCATGAGCTTTGTCCCTGAACTCCAAAAACACCTATTTCTCCTGTAGGAAATGCTGCTGCCTGTCTTCTTCCGTTTCCGAGAAATGGTACTGTCTCACCCGGCTTCACACTTGATGTAGGGCCAGGGACCAGAGATCTAATTCCATGGATTTCTGCTCCCTTGCTTTTAGAGGAAAATATTGAGCAATTGAGCTTTGAAGTTTTTTTGTTGTTGTTTTTGTTTTTTCAGTTCATTATTCGATGATTCCTAGCCAAACACCAGGGCCCCAAAATAAGAATTTCCTTCCTTTCTCTGAAGATTATTTTTATAATCCAAGAGACACAACACCTTTTAAGATGCTTTTCTACCATGTTCTTCTGTTGAATTTACTTCATTTTCCTGAAAACAACTAAAAATGCTGAAGGAGTGGTGATAGATGTTGTCACTGGCTTCAGGCCCCACCTGGACCATAGTTCACACCGGATTTGGATAAAAATATACTGCTTGGGACTATTCCTCGAGGCCCGTCACAAAACTGAAAGCCAGAGACTGGATGAGAGAGACAAAGCACAAGAGAGTGGTTTCCTTGGAGCTCTCTAAGAAGGACAGGAGGGAGGGCTTAATAACCAGAACACAATCTATCAAAAGTTTCTCAGGGCCAGAAAGGAAGGAGGGGACTAAGGAGAAATGGAGCAAAATAGCTTAGTGGTTCCTGACACCATCAGGACCTCTCATTTCAGAACCCATTCCCCAGTCAGGCCAGGCTCCTTGGGCTGCACCTGTGGCTGCGGGGCTGTGCAGCAGGTGTGACCCGGCTCAGAAGGCCCAGGCACTGCTTCTCCAGAAAGATCGGACCTCCATGCCTCCATGTGACCGAGAGAACACCAGCGGGAGTCCCTGAGAATCATTAGTTCTTTGCAGGGCAACAAATTTCTCCTAGATCACCTTGGATTTCCATCACAACAGAGACAATTCCCAGCCAAATGGGCAATAAATAATTCTAATTAGAGAAGATTTCAGAGGTTGAGTGAATTCCTAACATTTTCTACAACAAAAAAACTGGGTTATCAGGATTGGCCTTGCCTGTGTGATTCTTCTCAGACTCAGGAGCATGTCTAAGCATGGTACCTGAAGGCTGAGGTTCCTGCGTTGACATTTGAAACCCACATGGTGACAGTTGGCCACAACCCACGTAGATCAATGTGCTGAAATGAGTACAGACTGGCTCTGTGGAATTATAGCTCCAAGGCATCAGGAAACTGGTCTTCTGAAGCTAAGGGAATGAACTCAAATTCTGAGAAGCCCTACCATTCAAGCATTCATTTGCAGGTTTGGGAACCTAGAAACTGACTCTGGACTAAAGGTGGTTGTTGTTGCTGCTGCTGCTGCTGCTGCTGTTGCTGTGTGTGTGGGTGTACGGGTGTGTAGGAATGTGTGGGAGAAGTGGAGGTGGCTCAGCCTTCCTGCTGGGTGTGGCCCTCATGCACTTCCTGAGTGCTGAGGCTGGTTATAGTGTCCTATCAGAAGGGAAGTCATACCACAAGAATGCGTTAGACTACTACAAACATAAGGAATCATAGACACTGATTTCATCCAAATTCTACAAGAAATGAACAAATTAAAAATAAATAAATGGAAAGAAAAATAGCCCTTTGTGGTAAAGGGCATGCTGGGAAGGCAAGAGCCAGAGCCGCCTCCACAGAGCATGCTGGGAGGATGGGCACCAGAGCCGCCTCTCTAGAGCATGCTGGGAAATGTTTATCAGTACATCTCCAAGGACTGCACTTCCCCCAACTCCCACCCCTATTCCCTCTCCCACCCCCAACCCAAAGACTAGAGGAAAGTTTGTCCAAAGATGACTGTGGAATAGGGAATGCCATGTTTCTTTGCAGGTCCCCCACACTGTGGGGGGTTAAGTCAGCAACAGAGAGAACAGTCAAGATGAGGAGATGGACAAACAGAGAGGCAGGAGAGAGACTTGGGGCACAGACAGAGATTGGAGGGGCCAGTGTGTTGGTAGAAGGTGAGGGGAGGTCGGAGCAGAGAGCTGAGCGGCTGCTAGCCAGAGGCGTTGATGTACAGCTGGCTCTTGAGGATGTAGTCGATGACTGGTTGGGACAGGTAATCCACGACGTGGCCATCCCCATGCTGCAGGGCCAGCCTGCACGAGAAGAGATCAGTCAGAGGAATAGCCACGCCTAAAACAAGACAGTAGTATGGAGCCTATACCCTGTCTTTCAGGAGAGACCTTTACGGTGCCTCCTCAACACCCCTTCTACAGCCTTTGCTTAGGCTGAGTAAACAGTATCGACATTCGAACATGCCCTCTTGCCTCCACAGATCTCCCCTAGCCGGCGACATCTTGACTCTCTGCTGTTTCCTAGCTGAGAGACCTTGGGCAAGATATTTAAATCTCATTGTTCCTTAGTCTTCTCCTTTCTAAAATGAAGCCAATTCTCTCAGTCATAAGAGGATTAAAAGAGGCATTATGCAACCCACTTACAATATTGGTCAGCACACAGTAGGCTTTTTTTAAACTAAACTTTTCTCTGTTCATATGTAAGTCACACTCATTCATGCCTTGTGTTTCTGTCTGCTGCTGTCATGAAAATCAATCTCCTGGGGGATCCCTAGGACTGATCACATTTTTTTTTTTTTTTTTTTTTTTTTTTAGACAGGGTCTCGCTATGCAGTTCAGGTTGGCTTTGAGCTCACTTTTGTAGCCCAGGCTGGTCTCAAACTCGCACCAATCCTCCTGCCTCAGCCTCCCAAGTGCTGGGATTACAGGCGTGCACCACCACACCCGGCTGATCACATCGTTTCTTTCTTCCAGGAACCCTTGGCTGGGAGCCCATGGAGAGAAGGCTCTGACAGGGGCCCAAAACTCCAGCGATAAATGTTTCAGCACAATTTCTCTTCAATGTGTCTGCTTCTTATTCTACTTCTATGATAGTCTTGGGGATGTTAGGGCATGTTAGGAGCTGCCTATGAAAATTCATATACTACTCCAGCTATCTAGATTCTAAAAGATATCTGAGTCCCATCCTGGGACAACTCCCTGGACACTGGTTCCCTTTCAACACATACACTGTCCTGACCTTACAGGATAGGTCCCAAGCGTAACCTTGCACATAAAACACTTCACAAATGTATCTCAGTGGGAGGCAGATTCCTAAGCCTGACCTGAGAAAATTCTGATTCCATGAAACTGAATGGGACCTGGAATTGTGCGTAACAGGACAAACCCAGCATGCTGCTGTGCTTAGAGCCACAGTCCTCCTCTCCCTCCATTCACCTTCCATTGTCCTCGGGCTTCTGCCCCATGACCCAACTGCTTCCACTCTTGTAAGTGCCCAATGATGTCTTTCAGGGACAAAGGCCAGGAGACTTAAGCCATGAGTTCACTCGATTTCTCTGATCTATGACACCGATGACGAGGCTCGCGCTCCATCTTTGGACCCAATCCTGCCTTAATTCCTGAGCTGTCATTGTTGGGAGGTTGTGACTGCTCCTTCATCTTCTTAAAACAACGCTGTGCTTCCCAGGCTCTTTTTCTTCCTCTCTTCTTGGCACTCTCTGAGCTCATCTGATCCACGCTGGACAGCACGTTCCTGGCCCTCAGCTTTATACTTCCAGACCTCTGCATCCTGCAGACCTTACCATACTACTGGACATCTCTACTTGGGGTTTGTGGTGCAGATGGTGAACCAGGTCCTGATTCACAGCTTCCTCTTTTATCTGGACAATGGCTGTCAAGCAATAAATCCTACCTCCACCCTCCTTTCCGCCCTGAGCCAGTGGGGTGCCAAGGAAAGCAATGCTGCAGTTCCTAAAGCAAAGCTTCCTGCCTCAGGCTTTACCTTCCCACCCACTGAAGGTAAAGTTGTGGCCACTACGATGCAGCCAGAGACAGTGGCTTCATATTGAAAAGACCAGAGATTTCCTTTGGACTTTGGCAGGAAGGCACTAAACACGTACCTCATAAAAACCGCACATTGGGATCTTTGTGTTGTGGAAGCTTGGCCTATATCCTTATTAATTTATTATTTTGTAGGATCTCAGGCTAAAAATTCACAACTCAAAACATCTTCTTCCCCCTCAAACTAGCTAAGATTAGCTAATGTACCATTTCTGCTTTGAAAGGTTAAGTGGCTGAGAACAAATAAATGAATCTAAACAGGAGGCTGAACCCTGGGTCAGCCAGGGTCCTCTTGATGTGTTCTCTAAGCCGCTGGCTAAGGAAAGTCACATGGAGACTGGTAAGCCAGTGCCACCAGTCAGTCTCTCTGGAGAGACTATTTGTCAGACATACCTGCTCTTGGTTGAGCTGACAACAGACATGGGATGGTTGATGTCATCCTTCACCACTAAGATGTTGTTCTGGAAACAGAGCAGAGAAAGCAGGCTGCCAACCCCTCACTGAATTTCCTTTGCTCTCTCCTCCAGCCCTCCCAGGACTCTCAGAGAAGAGCCAGCACACGGACCCACAAGCAGACAGGCAGACGCAAGGCTCACTTTGTATTTGCGGAGTATTGAGGAGTGATTCATGATTCTGTCTGTATCAGCTGCATCCCGGGGAACCACCACAATCCCGAAGTCCCCCACAATCACCTCCATCTGAGGAAAAACAGAGAGAGAGAGAGAGAGAGTCCTTCAGGAAGACCCATGACCCTAATCGCCCACCAGCAGAGGCGAGCCGTCTTCCACTGTTGCATATGGATCTTCAGCCTTCGGTTCTCCACTTGCCTTCTCAGGCCCATCAGTCAGCAGCTTGAAGTAACAAGCTCTCAAAGTGCTAGTAGAGTGAGCAAGAATCTTGCCTGGCACACAGAAGATGCTGAGTAAGTGCTTCTAGATTAAATGAATAAGCACACTCTCATGTGTCTGGGCAAGACCTCTTTGATGCCTAGGTCTGCTCGTCAGTTCACCAGGCTGCAGAGGAACATGGCTGACACACAGTCCTACCCACCGGACACCCTTGTGTGTGAGACATATACCATTAATCCCCAAACATGCCTCAATCTTCTGCTGGACTCGTGAGAGCCCTGACGTGCCCCCCGCCCCCCCCCAGGCTCACCCACATGAAAGCTACTGTGGAACTCAAGGGCAGCCAGGAGCGTGGTTGTGTGTGGACTCATCACTGCACAGGCAGTGACAGAATGGGGGTGATCATGGCTGAGGTCACTCCTGAGACCTCCCCTAGGAGAAGCTTGGTGCCTCAGTGGGAAATAGCATGTCCTTTTCTTTGAAAAAAAAAAAAAATGTTTTTACCGTATTTTTCTGATAATGATGGAATATGAGCTTGGAAAATCCAGGAGAAAATGAACCACAACCACATCATTGAAGTGACCATAGATAACATGTTAGCGGATTTCTCACCAGTGTGTTCCTTTCTATGAGTAGGTTTCTGCATCCACAGCAGGATTTAAGGACAGGAGTAGCAACTTTTTACCTATACTTTCTCATGCATTACACTACGTGCATTTGCTCACATCATCAAAAATTACTTAAAACCAAAAGTCTTAATGATCTACGCATGTTATGGTCTATTGTAGCACAGTATATTCCACAGCTTAGTAAGCCAGCCCTACATTGTGGAAAGCATGCAGCCCCTTCTGACGTTTTGCATAAATGCTTTGATGAAGATCTGTATATATAAATCTTTTATCACATCTCTGGTTTTTCTTTAGGATAATATGTAGAATAACTGGGTAAAAAGATATGACATGAACATATTTCAAACTCTTAAGACATATTACCAAATTGCTTTCTGGAAACATGGGCCAATTTTTACTTTCAAGGAGCCTAGCAGTATTGGCATTTGGTAGACTTGGATCTAGCCTGAACATGTTTCTGTTTAGATTGCTCCAATTTGGGATCTCAGATGGGGAAAAGGAAGAGGAAATAGCTTGCTTCTAAGTACAGCGGCTCACTGGGCAAAGGCTGCTTTGTGAGCAAGGAACCTGGATTCCCCCCACCATTCTCCAAACAAGTGTCACAAAAACAGGCAGCTTGGGACACAGTGGGTCATTCTCAGTTAGAAGATATCCATATCAATAGAATCCTATTTTTACTGTGTGTGTGTGTGTGTGTGTGAGAGAGAGAGAGAGAGAGAGAGAGAGAGAGAGAGAGAGAGAGAGAATTTGCATAAGGCCTTGGGCACACGGGGTGGAAGTGTTTGGGAGAAATTAAAAGTGAAGCATAGAGTATCAAAGTCTCCATTGCATCACACCATCTGAGCATATGGAGTACTCTGCTGTGGGCCACATCTATCTGATGCGCTAGGGCCGGGTAAATTGGCACCAGGCCCTTGGTTCTTACCACTGGGAATGCTAGGGCTGGACAAGGCCGGCAGCAGGAGTCTCTCACTGCAGCTTTTAATACTGCACTGGTTTGCACTACACAGCACTTACCACTCTGTCTCTTCCTCCTCCTCTCAAGCCCTGCTCAAGTCATTTTTTTCTGGAATATTCAGTGAGAAGAGATGTGGTTATTGAAAGTCTTTTCCAAGAACAGACAGGTTCTATGTCTTATGGCATGTATGAAGCCATGGAAATTACAGACGGGAATTTTAGGCCATCGCTGTGGACCACAGTGTCATGTGTAATAAGAGCTGAGCCACGTGAGCAGTTACTCAGTAACTGATTCTGTCGTGTCCACACATTAGTGAGGAGTTATACAAAAGCAAATCCCAAACCCAGCTCACATCCAAGGTCAACTAAACCAGAGTCTTTCAGAATAGGACCCAGACATCAGTGCTTTAAAAAATTCTCCAACAATTCCCACAAGCACCCTAGTTTGAGTGTTATGCACTAAAATTGAAGAAACTGGGAGGGCAGAGAAAGAGGTAGAAAAGAGAAGGAAGAAGGAGAAGAGGAGACCACAATCCATTCAAGCCGGTGTATATGAAGATTCTGAAACTGCCTGCTTATGAAGGGTTCTGAGATGTTTTGGCACAGGTTGCGTAGTGTAGGATCAGCCTTCCAGGGGATTCTGAGAGCAGGACAGAAGTTTTCATGGGGTGAGTGTAATAAGGGACTGTTTAATGTGAGTGTTTGACTGTAAATGGCTCAGAACAGCAGTCAGCCCTCACGGGGGTATGGCCCTGTGGGTGACATCTGTGCAGCTGCCACTCTCTGCTGAAGATCTGATGATGTGATGGCCAATCAGTAGTGTTGTCAGTGGAGGGCAGGCAGGTAGAGACCTACGCTGCCGGAGAGAGATTTCTCTCTCCTACACACAGGTGACAGACTTGTCCCTGGGAGTCAGTCACCTATCGGTGAGGGAGACAGGGGTCTTGAGACAAGACCCACAGCTTCAGCAGCATCTCTGCAATGCTGTAGGCTGGAGATTGAGACCCTCTCTGCACCTCTGCTTTTTGTGCCAGAGGACATGTGAGTAGGGAGAAGCGTTGGATGTGCAGTTGCTGAAGTGTGTCCTTGGTCCCATCCATACCTCAGGCACTCAGCAGCCTGGCCTCCCGCCCACCTGCTGCTCTCTTCGAAGGTTCCTGCTCTTGTTCACCCTCCTACCTCTGCAGCCACTTCCTTTTGTTCTCTCTCTGCTGAGTCCTCCTAGTCCTCCTCTTCCTGTGACCATGAGTTGCTGAACTCTGCTAGACCCCAATTCTTGGATCTTTTGCATTATTATTATTATTATTATTATTATTATTATTATTATTATTATTATTATTATGCCGGCTCAGCCTGCCCTAGGGGTGAGGCTGGTGCAGCATGTGGTGCTGGGGATTGAACTGTGGTCTCTGCGGTTGCCCAAGTTTGCCTAAGCAGGCGCTTTAGATTGCTGAGCCATCTCGCTGGCCCTTTGGCTCTCTTTTTAGTTCACATTAATGCATCTAATCATTTCATTTCAAAATTTTATAGGTACACTAATGGCTCTCGAATCACTATTTCCACTATGGGCTTATTTCCTGAACTCATATATTAGCTGTCTTCCTTATATGTTTAAGACATTTCAAAATTAATATGTTTCAGATATATCAAGCTTTATACAACTCAAACTTAATATGTTGATGAGGCTCTGGACCTTCTAACATAGATAACCACCCCCCCACAAGCTTTTCCCCAGCCCTGGTATGTTTCATGATTTCTGTCTTTTCCCTTACATTCTACATCCAGCCCATCATGTAACCCAACCAACTATCTTTAAAACAAATGTAAGACTTTGGTCACTGCCCACAGCTACCCTCCTCTGGTAGGCTACATAATAGCCTCTGAAGAGTCCTACCAGCTCTGAAGCCCTACAACTTGGGACTGGTCCTGTGTGGCAAAAATCTTTGCAGATGTGACTGAGGGTATTGCCATTGTCCCGGTGACCTGAGTAGGCCCTAGTGCAAGCACGAGTGTGCTTAGAAGAGGGAAACAGAGGGAAGTCTGACACAGAGGAGAAAAGATGAGGTAAGGATTGAGCAGAAAGAGATTTGAAGATGCTGCACTGTGAGCCTTGAGGGCAGAGGAAGAGGCCATCAGTAAAAGAATATGAGAAGTGCAGCTCTATAAATCTGGAGATAGCTCAGTAGAATAAGTGTTTGTGTGGCTAGCACAGGGTCCTGAGTTCAATCCCCGTATCACAAAAAAAAAAAAAAAAAAAGGAAGAAAGCTATTGGGAGGAGAGAGAGGGGCTGAACATACATGGATCTCAGACAGCAGCCCAAGTATCTCCTTAAATTCTAATGATGAGCAAAGCCATGTGTGCATATGTGCATGTGTATGTGTACGTGTGTGTATCTGCAGTACTGGGGACTGAGCCTGGAGGCTTCACACCAAACTACTTCCCACGAGATACGGTCTCACTACACTGCTGAATTTCCCAGGATGGGTTTAAACCTGTAATCAAGTCCTGTCTCAAATCCCCACTCAGTGGCGGATGCCATGTGCCACCACACCGCCTTGACAAAGTCTCGTTTGTGAAAAATGCATGAAATAAAGCCACTACCAACAAAACAGACCTCACACCTCCGCTTTCCGATGCATACCTGCATTAGAAATTGTTGCCTTATTTATTTAGTTTTTATTATTTTATTTTTGCAGGACCTTGCACTTGCCAGGCAGGCACTTGTGCCATGGAGCTATCTCCCCAGCCCCAGCAATTGTTGCTTTAAATCACATAGACAATTGCCTAAGCTGCTAACGTTGGTCTGGTTTGGGATGAAGTCAAAATGAAATACCTACAGGACCAATTCCTTTAGAAAACTTAGGGATTCTAGCAAGAGTGAGGTCATTCCTCTGTCCCTGAGGAATGACAAAGGCAGACAGATGCCTGACTGCTAGATTCTAAGGGTGCTCTGGTCCCTAGGACTGAGCTTTTGTGTCAGCATGAGCCTTCAGTGCCTCCTGTCTGCCTGAGAGTTCTCTGTGGGCCTCGCCCTCAGGGTGGGGATGAGTGGCCTAGACAGCGCAGGGGTCCTGATTGGTGAACTCCTCTGCTGATGTGACCAATGTGTCCTCACACTGCCCAGTGTCAGTGGACAGGACTGGGGCATGGTCTCCTCTCCTCGCTTACAATGACTTTCTCAGTTTATCCTGGCCTGTGCTCTGCCTTGCAGTTGGAGGTCAATACCATTCATCCTGCTTTAGCTTCCTGCTCACAGGCTCAACTTTGATCATATCTCTTCATATTCTGGTCAAAGTCTCCAGGGAAGAGGTAGGGGTGGAAAAGAAGAGAGGAAGTGGGAGGAGGTAGACCCTGCTTCTCCAAATACGGGGAATCTGAGGGAAGGATGTGAGACATCTTGAGGCAGGAAGCGACTGGGCCTTGGGAGACAGAGCATTCATGAGCCAGGCAACAAATCTCTTGAATACATGTGGAGTTCTCAATAGCTCTCCAGGACATAAATTTCAAGGCCTGCTGGGCTAGGTTTCAGGGACACACTGAGTAGGTAGATGGTCTGTGAACTTAGTCACGACCTTCCTTGGAAATCAGATATACAAGGTTGAGAAAGATAGATATAGCTTTAAAAAATTTAAAAAGACAGATGTACTTTGGATAGATCTCATGGCTAGATCACCAATCTAGCGGGTGACATTAAACAGAAGAGCATTTTCAATTTTATCTATTTCTAGGAAGGATGAGGTACTAGTGGGTGGCTAATGCCTGGAAAAAGTGCAGATCTCTTCATTGTGGAAGCAAACTACTCCTGGGTTTCACTCCTCCAATCAAAGTATTCTCTTTCATTTTTGTCATTCAGCAAACTTTCACTGAATGTATGTGGTGAATGGTGACATGGTAGGTGTTGTCCTGGTGTTAATGAAAATCATAGTTTTTAAAAATGTATATATTCTAGGAGCTTACCTTATAGTGGGAAAATGTCATAAATAAGTAAATATATTAAATGTTAGAGATAAATGCAATATGGAACATAAAATAAAATGTGCTTTAAATTGAAAGCTAAATGAAAAAAGGGGGTAGGCATGAGGATAATGGGGAGTTATCATTCCCAGTGAGGTTGCAGCTTTTGCGAAGGCTTTCAGGTGAAGGTCTGGTCAAGCAAAAGAACCCAGTTAGGCACAGAGCACAGAGAGGCAGGCAGAGAAGTAGGCAGAGTGGATCATGATGAAGGTGGGTTTCATATTAATTGCAGAGAAACCACTGGAGAAGAGAAAGACTTCAGAATCCAAGACATACTGACTTGTCCTGGAAGGACCAAGGGGTAGGATGCTCTGTGGGCTCAGAATGCTGGCTTTCTCTCCCAAGACACCAATGACTTGGACTAACCTGTGTGTCTTCTTCTCCTTAGGAGAACAACCAGGAATGAGGAAATCAGAAAGGAAGGGGAGAAACCCTAGGAGGTGTCTGTCATGTGTTAGGTACAATGCTAGGAGCTTTACTTATTATCACATTTAATCCCTAGAACAACTGTCTTCCAGGCATGCGCCTTGTTCTAACCTCATGGATGAGGAAAACAAGATATAGTGAGATTCAATAACTCATCCAAGCTACACAGATAGTGAATTCAGTTGAGTCCACTCTGGTGCTCCTTAAAGATCCTTTCCATCACCTCATACCTCTTGCAGATATATCCTTTGATAGAACTCATATTTTAATAGCTTGAAATTTCTTTGGCTTAAAGATGTTAAGTATTTGAAAATATATTCTTCCAGTTTACCACAGGCCAAAAATGCTTAATTTGTTGCTCTATATCGCCCCCTAGAGTGCATGGTTATATACCTTTCTGGGTGGGTTAAGAAGAAAGCACGCAGGGAGAAAGCTTTCAGCAGAAGCAACCCACTAGGTAGGGAGCTTCTGAAACCTGCTACACCCGTTTCAGCAGAAAAACGCTCCACAGTATTCTGGTCCCTGCTCAGGAAGAAAGGCTGGATGGGGGTTACTTCAATTACAGTTGAATTAACATTTCCAGGTATGCAATTCCTGGGTGGCAAATCATCTTTCAGAAGGGCTTCCTGGAGGAAACTGCTCTTACTCCTGTGGCACTTTGATAAGGAGCATGAGAGGGTTGGGGTCCAGACCCAGGCCAAAAGCTTAAATGCTTAAACAGCAGCATCTTTCACATGAGAACAAGCAGAGTCCCACACAGCGGGTGCTAGGGTCCTGTCCCTGTGCCTGTGAATTCAGCTTTATCAGTGTGTGGGCCTAATCCCTGAGCAGAGGAGAGTCCAGCAGCTTCCTGGCTGGGGCTGAACTGTCTGATAAAAACCATCTGAGCTTGAATAACCAAATGTTTGTCTTTGCTCCATTTATCCTGGGGCCCTGGGATTTCTTTTGGAGTGGCTCATGCCCCAGGCTCTTCCTCTGTTTATTTTTTTTGGTGGTTTTCCCATAGCTGGTGGATGGAAGAAGCAGTGAGCCCATAACTGGTTGGCTGGAAAAATGTCAGGTACAGCCAATTAGAACCAGCCTGGGGAATGTTGAGCTTTGAGGAGTGCAAAGAGAAAAGGGAAAGGAAAGAAAGAAAAAGATGATTCCCTTATTGGACCATTTCTAGTGCCTAAAGTTGCATCTTTAGAACTTCACTCCTTTGGGCTAAATATTGAGCTTTACTTTTAAAAAATGCAAACACCCCTGAGAACAGCAAATTCAGGCAATCATTACACCTAATGATTTTTGCCTGCTTGCTCAAACATTTGTACTTTCTCAAATGCATTCAGTAAAGACAAACCCAGGGCTCTGGATGTAGCTCAGTAGTAGAGCTGTTGCTTCTTGCAATGAGGCCCTGGGTTCCACACCCACAAAAATAAAGAAATAAACTAAACTCTATTTTAACCAGCTCAAACTTCTTTCCCCAAAAGTCTTGCTTCCACTGCTGGATCTTTGACATCCTCCTTGCTACTCAAAGAGTTTTGCTTTTTCCACTCTCTTAACCCAGTGCTGCTGTGATTCCAAGCCTGGCTCACAAGCTGCACTCTCCTGTGTGACCTAAGTCATTTCTTTCATTTTTCTGGCTCACTAGGTGAAGGATCTGACCATCCTTGCTTGCAGGAAACCCTGCTGTGCCATTCAATAGCTTTATGGTCTTGGACAAGTCATCACTGTCAGCCACTTAAGCCTCAGTTTCCCTATCTTTAAAATGAGAACAGTGATTCTGCTTTGTAGGCATGTTCTAGGGGCCAAATGAAATAATCCACAAACTACAATTGAAGTATTGTCTGTCTCCTTTATTAATAAAGTGCCGGCTGAATATTTTGTTTTGTTTTCTCTGTTACTTGAGCCTTAGCACAGGGCCCACCACATGGCAGGTGCTTAGTGACAATTTTATAATTCATGAGTGAATAGCAGCCAACAGTTATTGAGTGACTGCTGGCTTCAAGACTCTTTCAAATGTTTCATGTTTTTAAATTTTCATGCTATATAAAGAAATAATACAATAAAATAAGGTATTTTTAGATTGCAAGTGTCTCAAGGGCAAATATATGCTATGTTAATATGGGCACTGCTGAAAGATGGATTGACAGAAGGAATGCTTAAATCAGAATTAATTTGCCTGCCTTCCATTATCTTATGATGGACAAAGCAGCTGGCAGCCTGAGATCCCTATGCGGCGGGTTTTGTTTCAAGACTGGAAGTAAGCATAAAAGCTTTCTGCTTCATAAATCGGCCCTGGCTCACCTAGTGCCTTTGGTCCTGGTTTCCCTCAGTTCCTCACCCATTCTGGATACCTGCTTTCATGCCAGTATGCAGAAAATCAAAGGACTGATTTCTTGGAGGAGACCAGCCCTCTATGAAAGAACTGAGAATAGGGTGGTATATTGGGAACCAGGTCCTGATCTCAGAGGCAGTTCCAAGAGTCTAGATCTTGATTTTTCTAGAAATCAAGAAAGAAAATGCCAACAGCCTGGCCAGGGTACACAGTAGCTCTTTTGTATCCCACTTGAGAAAAATTTTATGAATATGTATGGAATTTTCTCCCCTTGGCATGTAAGCGGAAGGGGGTGTCACTGGTGAGAGGTCAGAATTCACTATAGGCTTATGGAGCCTTGGACCTAATGGCAAACAGCATGAGAGTTGTGCTTGGGTCAGGCAGGCTTTTCCTCCTAGTGGGATAAGTAGGTTTCTAGATAGCAACTTTTGGTTTAAGACGTCAAGGCAAAAGAAACAGACCTGCCTCAGTGATCTGACTATGACAGAAGAGGCCAGGGGAGGCCAGGAGAGGCCTTTTCAGTGCTGCTGTTCAGCAGGCCATGTTGGTTGGTCCCAGTCAGGATGAAGGTAAGGCAGCTTCAGAGCCCCTGCAAGACTTCTCTCCAGAAGGATGAAGTCTCCTTTTCCTCACGAACCCTGTTGAAACAAGCAGCTTCTCTTTTTCCTTCTGAGGATCCCAGACAAAGGAGACAAGGAGTCTGGATGGTGCAAGCAGAGCTTTGGACTTCTGAGAAGAACTATGCTGTCTGCATCACCCTTCTGTCCCTGATTTTGGCAGATGTAGGCTTTGGGCTTCTGGTCTCTGGGTCAAGTGGTATTGCTCAACAGGTATCACATGGGGCACCAGATGTGTTCTAATAAAGGGGTGAAAAGTGAATGAGTGAAACCCAGGACAAAGACAGGTCTTCTATGTCTCATCCCTGGGAATCTTGTGTTAGAAACTAAGCTCCCTCAAATAGGCCATTTCCAAAATAGGGACCTGGATAGGTGAACTTGCTAGTAGCCTAAGAGCGGCTCACCTTTGGCCAGTTTTGAGAGAAGCATGCTTCTTTTTCAGGCTTGAGGGCCAGCCTGCTCCAAACGAGGAGTTGGGAGCAATTCACAAAGTTACTAACTAGTTTCCGCTTCCCTCTATTCGCCTTTGCCTACTCAACCCTATTTCCAGCAGACAACAGATCTTTTACAAGAGGAAATGACAGGATAAAAAAAGAATGTTTTTAAGTTGATGACTTTAAATCTACTGGAGAAATTTTATTAAAATCCTGAGGAAACAGGAATACTTCCTTTAGAACAGAAAGAAGGAAGAGGAGGTTCTGTTGCTCTGCGCACTTCCCTCAGACAGGAAGACACTCAAGGTCAGTGACGTCTACCCTCTGTCACCTTGATGGCACTAGAGGAGACAGGCCCTGCAGATTATGGGCTGGGGACAGCACTGGCTTCCAGACTCAGCCAGGCAGCCCCTAACCCAAGTGAACAAGAACCAGAGTACCATCAGCCTCAAAGACTAGAAAGGCTGGGAGGATGTGGTGACCGTGGTGAACTAACATACTAGGTTAGTTCCTTTTGGTTCTGTTCATCAGCAGTGACTGAGACGGAACTTCTACTATCTTTGTGGATAAGGATGTAGAGTAGCGCAATTTTGACTTGATTTAAATAAACTAAAAGTGATATTTTTCTGCATGCTTCTGCATATTAGGTAAGGAAACAGTTCCTTGGGTATTTTCCACCTCTGCTTCAGATACAGTGATTCCAAGGACCTCACAGGTCGCTCGCTGTGGGTGAAGCAGGGGAAGGAGCAGTTGTGCTGGTGTGTGCTGATGTAGTTCTGCTCCAGGCTGGAGAAATCCCTTGGGGGCGTACTTGCAAGTATTCAAATCTCATTCTTGCATAGGACAGATGTAGCAACCATTGTGTTCTTTGAGAGTGGAAGCCAGGCTGGGTGTCCTAGGTCTCTAGCCATACAAGGTGCTGCGAATGAGAGAGTTTTAAAGAGAGGAGTCTTGCAGGGCTTGTTTTTGTCTTTCTGCTGCTGGAGAAGGCCTTCTGCAGTCTAAGTCAGTACTGTCCACTAATGAGCTACACTCCTGGTTATGGGATTTTGAGTTTTAAAACCAAGTAAGTCCCAGGAAAGCTGGGAGTAGTCGGTCACCCCACCTTGCTATCTGCTCACTGTCTCATCCTTGGCTTCTTCTACACATGCTCTAAAGTTATCCATCTCAGACTGAGGGGTTGGGAATCAGATAGAAGAATCCCTTCCCTATTTGCATAATGTACTGAAATTCTGTGATCTCCCTCAAGAGTTCAAAAAGGTGAGACTGCAAGGGCCAGGGCTTGCTCGAGTGACTAGGTAAGGACTTCGCCCTCACTGTAACATTCCTGGTAAATCAACAGATACTGGCTTCTTAGATTGCCTCCTTTAACTGACCTTTCTTGTCCCTTATCTCCATTATGATTCCAAGAGCAGTCACTGTGGAGAGAAGTTAGAGACCTGCAGCTGGCAACCTGACTAGAAAGATTCAAGGGCCATGTAGCAAGGGTGTCACTCGTGTAAACTTCAAGCCCCTAAGGCTGCCCCTGAGATGCAGCTCCTACCAGGTCCTACTTAGTAATATAGCCCCAGGGACTCCCCCAACCCCCAAGCAAGTGGGCTGCTGCTCCAGTTGCTACTGCATTTCTCTGAATTTCTCCAGGAAGGCTCGGGATTCTCATGGAATGGGATCCTAGGTAACTGGCTGGCTTTTTTTTTTTCTTTCTTTCCCATTCTAAATCTATTTTATTTTATTTTTAAATCTAATTTATTTTTTAAAATTCATTTTAATGAGAAAAATAGCAATGAAACAGTTTCAAGACAGGTTAGGATGTTTACAATAAATTAATATATTGCATATTGCTGTCTTCATGGTAGAGGACAAGATGCAGATATGATAACTTGACTAAACAATATTAGCACAAACTTTTATTCTCAGTGAACTAAGAGAAAGTAGCTGTATATATATCCTGATTCATATATATATATATATATATATATATATATATATATATATACATGTATATGTATATATATATTTTTTCACATCAATCCTTTATTTACAATTTTGTGAAGTTAGTGACGCATGACACTAGGTTGCCTAGTAGTTAACCTTAACCAGATAGGATGTTCATCTCAGGAGTGAGGTAGCTTGTTTGCTTTAGGCACTAGGCCAAGCCTCAGCTACACATATTTGGTGGTGATTTCCTAGCTTTGTGGTTTCCAACACATTCCCCTTTTTCATTTTGTTTTGTCAGAGATGGGTGTTCCACTATAGTTAGAGAAGCAGTACTTGGAAACAAGAACTTAAGGATTAAACAACAAAGAGAGAGAATGGAGAAAAGTTAAGAAATATGGCAGGGGCAAAACAATACATTTATATAAACAAGATAATTAAGGCAATGGTCCTAAGAATCTCTATAAGGTTTTTGAAAATAGCAGTTAATGGGCAGAATTCTCACCCTGACTAACTCTGTATGCTGATATCTGTGAAGTAAGCAACTACACTGAGGATAGCAATGTGTAATACTAAAACCATGCTTGAAATACCTCTCATTTTGGTCTTTTAAACATGTACTGCTTCCAATGTCATATAAATTATTGCTATACTCTCTTTCAAGTAAATGTTTATAGATAAAAAAGGTAACAAAAGAAAAAAAGAGACAAGAAAAAAATGTCCTAGGATTGCCCTGCTACAGTGTTTCATATGGTTTCAGTCTAAATTTCTGTATAAAAATGTATAATTGTTTTTTTTCAGATTCTATAGAGATTTAAATTTTAGAATATCCATGGTTGTGGAAAATATCAGCTCTATGTTATGTCTAAGGCATTCGATATGCAGATAGATAGTGATGTTAAGCTCAACCGCTTCTGTTACAACATAATAATATCACTAAGCTTCTCTTCTGGATGTTTAACAACTAAAATTTCCAGACCAAAAATTAGAGAAATAGCAGGGCTACAAGGATAGCCAATATTTGGGCACTAGCCCTTCAAGGTCAGTGAGGACTCAGGACATAAGAGAACCTGTACTGTAACAGCCTGTAACTCAGTGGTGTCCCGAATTTTCTGATCAAGGAGATTATGAGGCCACAGAGGAAAGTGATTGACAATGTATAGGGGGCCTAAGGAGAGTCACCTAGAGAGAAAACATTCTCTCAGGCTTTCACAGAGAGCAGATTGGTCAAGCAATGGCATGACTCATCCAGATGGCTGACACTGACAAAAGATCTACAAGGTGCTGTACATGGTTTCAGAGTAAATCCTGAGAGGATTTGACTGACCTTGTCAGATATAAAAGTTGCATTTTTAGTTATATAGGTCTTGTTTTAACTTGGTCTTAACCATCCAGCAGAGAAGTATAATCACAAGGTATAAAAAGTAATGCCATATTAATATGCAGAGCTATAAAAGGCTCAAGTTGACAACTTCTGACAGTGCCAGTTGTGCTGATAACCCATTACTATTATGAACTATTGGACTATGTTGAGTTATTTTGTTGAATTCAAGGTCCTACAGTCTTCAGACTGGCTTCAAGTATGAAAAGGTCCTTTAAAGACTTCTCCATATACTGCCTGGGTTCTTCTGAGAGTTTTACTGTGGTCTTGCACAGAACTCAATCCACATTATTTTTTACTTTCACAGGGCCTTGGGAAGTACCAAGGAGATAAAAGCCAAGTAAGTCACTTAATCTACAACTGAAAGGTTTAGAATTTCACCTGCAGAAAAGCTTTCTGGGGAAGATGGAAGCATGGCACAGTATATTCTGCTTCCCTGAAACTATCCCTCCCCTCTTGGTTATTCTACAGCACGTCAGTATTTATGCACTTCACCTTAAGTATGTACATTCAGTGTTTGTTAAATTTTTTTACCATTTGTTACAAGTAATCCTGTAACAGGTGCTAGACTATGTAGACACTTTAAATAGATACTGTCACACAAGTCTTCCCCAAACCATATGAGGCAGGTATCATTATTATATGCATTGTAGAGATAGAAAAAAGCAAATCTGAAAATATATCTTGTTACAAGTTGTGTTGGAATAAAACTGAAATCTTGAGTCTGACCCTGTGGAGGTCGCTTCTCTCCTACCTGTCCTCTTTCTCTTTCCCTGAAGATTAATGTACATGAAAAGATTTCTATAAGTATATATTCACACCTACTAATACTTGAGGTCAAGGATGTTTTTGTTTTTTAGCCCAGGTGATTTACTATTATTATTATTATTATTATTATTATTATTATTATTATTATTATTGCAGGCTCAGCCTGCCCTGGGGGTGGGGCTGGCACAGCATGTTGTGCCGGGGATTGAACTAAGGTTCCTGCGGCCCCCTAAGCTTTCCTGAGCAGGTGCTTTATAGCGCTGAGCCATCCCGCTGGCCTGAGGTCAAGGATTATGTTATGTATTTCTTTAAAATATCAGATTGCTGGAATGCCATTTTATAGATTTTTTTTTTTTTTTTTTTTTTGTCTTTTTGAGACAGGGTCTCGCTATGCAGTTGAGGCTGGACCTGAGCTCACTTTTGTAGCCCAGGCTGGTCTCGAACTCTCACCAATCCTCCTGCCTCAGCCTCCCAAGTGCTGGGATTACAGGCATGAGCCACCACGCCCAGCTAGATTTTTTTTTTTCAGTACTGGAGACTGAACTCAGAACGTTGCGCTTGCCAGGCAGAGCTTATGCGGCTGACTTATCTATGTGGCCCAAGGTTTTTTTTTTTTTTTCCCCTAGTTTTATAAAAACAATTGAATGAAACCAGATGAAAGCCTGAATAAACCTTGTAGCCTCACTTGTTATCCATTTCTCGCTCTTCTCGCCTAGTTTAGAGGTTGCACAGCTAAGCGGCACGGCCCTATTGGCTTTGCTACAGGTGACTCCTCTGATGCATGGGGGTGGATGCCAACGGTTGCTGACTCTGTTTCCCAGAAACTTAAATGAGGCACAAAGCAGAGGAAACTGCCGACCCTTCGCTTTTTTTCCTCACCACACCTTCTGCGCTCCTAACGCCGCTGCTGTGTGCTGCGCTCACAGCCTGTGCCAAGCCATAAGGTTGATCACGCACGTAACAGACCAGTGGCTTGCTTTGCCTTACCTCAGTCCCCTTCCCCCTGCACCCCAGACCATGCTGCTTCTTTATCCTGTATGCATCCTGAAATTCTTTCATACCTGGGCTCTTGCCTTCTCACATTTGTGAATTAAAAACTTTTTTTTTTTCAAAATTTGTAATTTCAAGCCTGGCATGGTGGCGCATACCTGTAATCCCAGCACTTGGGAGGCTGAGGCAGGAGTATCGCTGTGAGCTCGAGACCAGCCTGGGCTACAAAAGTGAGCTCAAGGTCAGCCTGAACTGCATAGTGAGACCCTGTCTCAAAAAGATAATATATATATATATATATATATATATATATATATAATTTCAGCAATCGGCACACAGTACACTGGGCCAAGCTAGCCTTTTTTTGGTGACTACTGGAACTGAATGATTTACAAGGCCATACAAGTTAATAAAAAAAGGATCAAGTCTGGAGTTGCTGCCTGAGTACTTCACGTTGAACCGGGTCTGAGGTTGGCAGCTCGCAGCAGCTCAGATTGTAGAGGAACTAAGGAACGAACAAGCATGAATGTACTGGTGAAGAGTAATTTTATGGGTTAGTTAGTTCAAGACCGTCACACTTAGGCCTGGCCACAAACGATGACCCCACAGCTTCTGAGTGATGGAAATTTAACTGCTTCATTTCCTGCAGCTCCACTCAATCCCCAGAAGGTTCCTACTGAACTTCTGCCAGAAAAGTCACCCCTCTTGGCCTCTTTCCTCTTGTTAAGTGGGTTCTAGGGTGGTATTTTACTACCTCATCAAAAGAATCAAAAGAAAACAAAACATACTATCATCTTGAAAGGGCAGAGGTTTTGTAATCCCTCCTTTCCCCCAATCTCAACACCCTCCCTAAGTACTCCTGAGGGCCAGGCATTCTGGGACTCACAGTACCCCAACCCTGGCTTCACAGGCGCAGGCATGAGGAGTGAGAGCGTAAAATGCAAAAGGAGACGAAGCGTCACAGTGATGCGCATGGATTGCCTTCTTGGGAGTGCGCAAGAGGCAAGAATCCAGCTGGTGGAGGGAAGATCATAGACCACACCAGGAGTCCCCTTCCCATCCTTCCCATCCCAGCTGTGTGGGGCCCCGAAGCCCTGCTACTCACATCTGCCTCGTTCCAGAGGCCTGGGATGCAGAAGGACTCCAGCAGGTCACTGCCGCACAGCAGCAAGATCCGTAGCTCTGGGAAGGGAACAAAGTTTGCAGAGGGAGTAAGTGGATGCTCAGGACACAGTGGCCTCTCAGCCTTCTCCCCTTGATCAACAAGAAGTCCTGTCCTGTGTGGGCTGCGGAGCCCAGACCTCCTGGATGGGCCCCTTCCCCAGGATGTGTGTGGTGTAGGCACCTCTGCTCGCTCCCCCTGGCTCGCAGACAGACCACCCTGGCCCTCTGTAGGAATGACTCATGGAGGAAGAGCCAAGTGCAGAGGGGAGCCTCCTCCCCAGCACAGGGGCCTTTTGGGGCCACACTGAGATCCTGATCACCTGAACAGAGACAGAGCCAGCTTCCCCTTGCCAGAGGTCTAAAGGGTTCTCTCTTTCTTCCTGTCAAGTTCAAGGGTCCTCGATATTTGGATTCCTTTCTTCATTATCTGGAGTTTGCTTCCTGGCACAAGAGCCAACCCAGTGGGTGGGGGGCACCAGGTGCACCCCCATAGCACTCAGGCCATTGTCTTCAGCAAGGCCTGAGACGTGAAGCGGAGGCCCTTCCCTGCCCTCCCTGCTCTTCCTGGCCCCCTGGCACACTTCCTGGTGTCAGTTGTTTTTCTTTTCTCCTTAAACCCACTCTGAGTGATCCCAGGGAGGCCCATTGTTTCTAAAAGATGCAGCAAACTCTTGCTTATTGAAACTGAGCAGACTGGGGGAGGGAATCCAGGGATTCTTAGAGCACCATAGGCAGAGGCCTCGCCCAGGGCATGACTCAGAGGGCCCAAGCCCTTGCATGGAGAGTTTGACACTATGGAACTTCTGGTCTGAGACAATAACACAACCTACATGGAGCTCAGAGCCAGGCTTCCTGAGATAGCTGCTAGCTCAGACTCCGAGACAATGACCAACAATGCCCAAGAGGGGCAGGTAGGTAGCTCACCCATCTCTGGGATCTCCATGGAGGCAGGAATCTTAGCTACTCAATATTCTTGCATTCTCTCTCCTCTTAAACACACACAGCAGTCTAGTGATTTGTTTCTGGGCAGGAATCTTAGCCCAGCTTTGCATGTCCAGGGCTTGGCAGAGTGACTGGCACTCAGTAGGCTCTCAGTTTTGGTAACTGGGTGAGCCAACAAACACGCCAAGGAAAGAGGTCACCGGGCTGCCTGAGCACTGCTGAGCAATCTGGAAGGCTGTAGTAATCCTGTCTGCTCTGCAGAGAAGGTTTCCAAAGAAAGCTTGCCACTGAGGCAGAGGCACTGCCCCTCTGTGGTGGGCCTGGGACCACAGGCCCACTCCACACTGTGAGGTGAGCCGGCCTCAGAGGACCACACAGTGCTCACTCCAGTTGGGCCCACCAAGAGCTGAGGCCAGTTCTCTCTTGATAGCCTGAGGCTCTGTTGTTCTGCGCTGGAAAGTTCAGTGAACGTGGCCACATCCAGAGGACGCACTGGCCCTCGGTGTTCTCTGCATTGGTACTTCTCAAGTGGGGGCCACTTTGCCAGTTCCCCGAGACACTCTCCCCAGGACTTGGGAGAGGAGGGGTTAGCTCACGGCATCCACTGAGTAGAGGTCAGGGCACTGCCAAACACCCTACCATGCGCAGGACAATGCTTATGACAGAGCTGCCTTGCTGCGCAGATGGCAGTTGTGCCGAGGTGCAAAACCCATGCTCAGCATCTTTGCGATTAGTCTGTTTCTGATCCCCAAGCCAGAGACTTGCTTATTTTAACTGTTTTATTGTATCTGTCAAAGCCCAGAAAGTTAGAGCAGTGGTTCTCAACCTGTGGGTCGCAACCCTGGCGGGTGTCGAATGACCAAAACACAGGGGTCACCTATAAAGCCATTGGAAAATACATATTTCCGACAGCTTTTTAAACCCATGCTATGCCATGGTGAAATGTTATTTGTTGAAATTAGTAATAAATATTTCTCAACAGATAATTAAATATTGTTTTGTGATTAATCACTATGTTTAAATTATGTTTGATTTGTAGCAATGAGAATATATAATGCATATCAGGTATTTACATCGCGAATCATAACTGTAGCAAAATTACAGTTTTGAAGTAGCCACCAAAATTATTTTTTGGTTTGGGATCACCGCAACATGAGTAACTGTATTGCGGGATAACGGCATTAGAAAGGTTGAGAACCACTGAGTTAGAGTGAGGTTTCTGTCTTTTTTCCAGGACCAGAGCAGATGTATTGGCCACAGACAGGTGGCGCTAGCAGGGCCTTGAGGTCTCCCATGTGGACACTGGAGGGCAGCAGTGGTTGCTCCCATTTTATTGGATGACTGTAAGGTGTTTCTGGCCCCTAAGTCTCAGACCGGGGCAGCCTAGGAGGTGCAGTCAACTATTAGGAACGTGGAGATGAAGTCTCACAGGCTAAAGAGTGAGAAGTGGCTTCTAAGCAGGTCCCCAGGGCCTTAAAGATCGCAAGATTTGCTCTCTACTGGGCCCCACCTCTTTCCCCAGGGTCACCCTGATCCTGGGGAAGAGCTGGATTCTCGCTCTGCTACACTCCCTGCCCAGGAATCCTGGCTATGCGGAGCCCAAGCCCTGTGGCCCATCCCAGCTCCACAGCACACCAGGCAGCCGCCACCTGCACCAGTCAGGCCAGGAGTCCTTCTGACAGCAGCAGAGCCTGGATCAAGGGTGACCAGCCTTGACCTCTGTAGCAGGGGCCACCCTTGGCAGGGCAGGGCGCCCTGGGAGAGCCCTGGGTGCGGCAGGAAGGCAGCACTGCCACTCCCATCACAGCTCTGACACTCTGGGGAGGTGGGAGCCAAGGTCCCCTGCTTGCTTGGGAGCCACTGGGAAGTGAGGTACAGCTTCCTGTGGCCTCCAAGAGGGATGCATGGATGAATAAAGGACCTTAAATTGTAATTAAGTAATCAGGAAGTGAGGGGTCTATTCGTTACCACTGTCTTAACGCAATTCAACTGTGAGTTAACATAACTTTTTTTTTTTTTTGTAGCAACTAAGTTTAGCTTCTGGTTCCCATGATTCCTTAAACTTTTTCAAATGGTTTTGACAAACTAAACCGAGCAGACTCAGGGGTGGCAGTGTACTTTGCATCAGAGGATGAGAACCAGAGAAGAGCCTGGGGATGATGGCACCTCCACTGGGCCTCCTGGGAGAATGAGGTACTCAGGGCCAGCCATACCTCTCGCGATAGGAGCAGGTACTAGACAGCACCAGGGCAGGTTTAAGATTGAGTGTGTCTGCCGGACCCCAGGCTGCCTCTCACCCTAGACCCCCAGGCATTCCTGTGGCCATGGGCCTTTCCACCTGGCATCTGTGCCAACCATGGCTCCATGCTGCAGTCTGTGTGCCCTTCCTCTGGCATTAGGTGCTAGTGGCTCTCGGAAAGGTTTCAGGTCACTGGTTGGCTTTCCACCATACACAGGTGAGGACCTTTCCATCCCAGCAGCTCTGGGTAACCCTCTCCACACACCTTAGGCTGGGCCCAAGGCCTCAGACAGACATGGGGATGCCTGAGGCTACGGGGTAGAATTCAGCCCTCGCTTCTTTCTCTACCTGCAAATACTGGAAATGTCCTCTAAAGAATGCAGAGTGAGGGCTCTCCTGCCTTGTTCATGTGCAGGGTCGGTGGGCTTGGGAGTCTTTCTACCTGCACTGAAATTCAATTTCCATTCTTTTAGATGAGGGAAAGGACACTTGGGAGGGAAAACTGTGAACTGGTACAGCGCAACCTCTTGGGCCTTGGCCTGAGTCCAGTTCAGAGATGTTAAAGGGGAGCTAGGGAAGAATATGATCTTGGCTTGGAACGATTGTTCTTCCAAGACTAGATCCTGATTCAAAAACAAGCCGAGATTTAAACTCCCCACCCTGCTGCAAGTTGCCAGGGGCGGGGACGGGCGGCTCCAAATGTCTCTGGCCTCATGGCCCACTCACCGATCTCCTCGTACCGCATCACGGTGCCCAGATTGGCGTTTTCATCTGAAGAAGAAAGAGGGGACACGAAAGCTTTAGGGAGCAGAGCACGTCCTTGGTAGGAGTAGCTGGGAGGGGATGGGGACACAGGTCTCCCTGCTCAGGGACATCTAAGGAGAGGGAATGGATTGCACGGGCTGCGCAACTTAAGACAGGGAACACACTTCATATTTCTGGGATTCAGAATTGCATAGCCCTGATGGGGAAACAATGGCAAGTGCAAATACTCATGCCAAGCACTTACTATTTCCTCCCGGATCGTAAGGGGAATGCTCTCCTGAGCCATGTCCTTGAAACACACTGGAACAGCTTTCAGGGTTCCAGGAGGTGGCCATCTTTTTGGAGGGGCCACTTGGTTTAAAGAACTAGCACGACTAGGAATGTTGAGATTTGTCTGTGGCAAACATAGCCAGAGCCACAGGAAGAGGTGAAAGGGAGGGCTCTGGAAAATGCAGTGTCAGTGTGGGGGTACACAACAGGCCTGAGTGTGTGTGTGGCACACACACACACACACACACACACACACATCCCTGCAAGCTGCTGTCTAGACCCCTGCCTCTGTACTTTCTCAACCAGCCTTCTTAGATCCTTTCAACATGCCCCAATTCAGAAACTTCAGACATGGTGGAAGCAGCCCCAGAGAATAAAAGGAATGAGGCTGAGGCCTGCAGTTCTTCGGCAGAGTTACATTTGAGTTTTGGAGGAGAACCTGATATTCTCACCCCTGCTGAGGCTCTGGGGAAACAGGCAAAGACAGAGGGAAGTAAGGGAAGAGCCTTGCCTCCCATGGGAGGATGCACACGGCCAGGGCCAGGCTGGCCTGTGGGAGGACCCTGGGCCCCACCAAATGCCTTCAGGTATATTGAGTCATTCTGTATGAGTACGTGGTGAGGAACGAGTGTGAGCTGGAGGAGGGTGGTGATCATGAGGTCACTCAGGCAACTCCAGGTCAACTAGACCCTCTGGGCTCCCGTTGTACCTTGGAAGGAGGCCTGGTCACATTCCTGCACTCTCTGGTCTCTGTCAGCCTCTGCTGTACAAATGGTCTCTATAAATGGTCATCCCTTAGTCTGTTCTGTCTGCTATTAGAAAATACCGTAGGATGGGTGGCTTATCAACAACAGACATGCCCACGTGTGGTGGCACAAGCCTGTAACCTCAGCACTCGGAAGGCTGAGGCAGGAGGGTCACTGTAGGTCCAAGACTAGCCTGGGCTACTCAGTGAGTCCAAGGTCAACCTGAGCTGCATAGAGAAACCTTGTCTCAAAACCAGAACAAAACAGAAAACCAGACATATGTTTTTCACAGCTTTAGAGGCTGGAAGATCAAGATCAAGGTGCTGGAAGATTTGGGGCCTGGTGAGGGCTGGTATCCTTGTTCATAGATGGCATCTCTTTATGGGTCCTTAGATGGCGGAAGAAACTACTGCTACCTCTCTGGACTTTTTATAAGGGCAGAATCCCATTCAGGAGGGCTCCATCCTTATGACCCAAGGTGACATCCTTATGACTCATTGTATGGTGGCTAGAAAGGCAGTGTATCAATCTGAGGAACGGGAACGTTCAGACCATAGCTCAGGCACTGGCGGGAATTTGCAGATGTGTGTAGGATGCAGGGAAAGACGACAGAACCTGGGAAGAAAGTGCTTGCTTCCTTACCTACAAAGGTGAAGCGCTCCACTGGGGGGCGCACGCAGCAGATCCGGCTGAGGCTTTCTCCCACCTTCCCCAAGATCTTGGCTAAGGGAAAAAGCAAGACAGGGACAGAGGGAGAGAACCACTTACAACTTACACTGTGCCAGCCCTGCACTGGGGCCACTCTAAACTGCAAGGTGCACTGGAAGGGCAGACTGAGGGGTGGAAAGCAAGAGGAGGGTGGAGAGAAAGAACAGAAACGTGACAGCCAAGTTTCAGCTTCCCATTCTTTGCCCAAGGCACCAGCATTTGGAGCCATGAGCTAGAATCTGTTTTCCGCTTGTGTTCATTACATTTTTGAAAGTTGGAAAATATTGAGAGAGAAAAATATGTGCAAAGGAAAACAAAGAGCATTGATAGTTCCCCCTCCACAGATAACTTCTAATGCAGTGGTACATGATTTATTTTCTTCTGCTTAAAATTGTGCACTATGCAGGTATGGCTCCCTGAATTAGATCAGATTCTACATTTACAGAGCATGTATACTGTTTGCCTGTTTCATTCTTTTTAATATATCACGAGCATTTCTGGGTTTATCCCAAGTCTGTCCTTAGCCTTTCTCCATGCTGGACAGTGACTCTCACATGCAGAGGGACCCAGCCTGTGTCAAAGCATACCCTGGGAATGCTTTCTCCTCACATAGATGGGCTTTATAATAACCTAACATCCTATTTGGCTGAGAGGGTTCTGGTTTTCAATTTTCTCTCTGGATTCTAGTTCAGAAAAATTTTTTTTAAAACCCTATGTGTAGCTGTATGCAAGCTGTGAAATTCTGGTTCTTCTTTAAGTTGACCAAAGACCAGTAATACAGTAGTTTATGGTCCTTAAACTTCAAAAGCGTAGCATGCTCCACCTATTGACCCTGGCCTGGAAGAATTTAGATGGCAGAGGCCAACACCGCTCGGCATGAATTCCAGACCTTCTACCTTTCAGTCCTATGACCTTTGGCAAGTCGATGACATGGGAACGTGCATCTATCTGACAAAATTTCAAATAAGAACATGTATGGACTCTGTGGGCCACTCCTGGACACACGAGGCATGGGGTAAATGTTGGTGGCTCCTATTCCTTGTCCCTAATGAGATGACTAAAAGTGAGGAGATTCTGAATGCAGAATACCCGGGTGTGATTCCTAGTTCCTCACTGCCTGACCTTCTGCAAGACCCTCAACCTCTTGGAAGAAGGCAGAGAAAGATAATTTCTTTTATATATTTAATTCCCAGTGAATTCCATTATAGTTCTATGTAAATGTATGTAAGGAATGCACACCACCATTTCATTCTTGTTCTTTCCCTCCCTCCCTCCCTCCCTCCCTCTCTCCCCCTCCTTCTCTCCCTCCCTCTCTCTCTCCCTCCCTCCCTCCCTCCTTCCTTCCTTCTACCCCTCCCTCCCTTTGTGATTACATCAGTGCTCTATGTTAACCATTCAGAAAGCATAGTTCTTGAGCCAGCAGTATCAGCTTTGCCTTCTTAAAAATACAAACCCACCCTCCTCCCTCCGAAATGCACTGACTCATTCTAGGGTGGGACTCAGCCATCAGTATTTTAGCAAGCCCACCAAGAGACTGTGAGGAGTGAGAACCAACGACACTAATGGTCCCCTACCTGCCGTGGGCTTGGTGGACACGTTGTTGTTCTGGTAAATGGGCTGGGGACTTTCATGCTGTGGCTGTCCAATCACAGGTGTCATGGAAGGTGTGTTCACGTTGGAGAGGATGCAGCCGGTCACCCTCTAGGGTGAGGGAGGAATACTGAATCAGTGTCATGACTCTGTCAAGTGACTCTGGGAAGCTGTCCCCACTTATGTCCAAAGGGATACCTGCTTGTCCGTCACAGTCCATGGCCTAGAGCTGAGGGGCAGCCCTGAGGGTATCTCCTAGACCCAGCTGCACCAGGTGGTCAGTAAACTGGCAGGAAATAGCGTAGTTCAGTGGGAAAAACATGGGGTAATGCGCTGTGCAGATCTGGATGCAAATTCAGCCCTTGTCTGTTTCTAGCTCTATGCACTTGGACAGGAACTTAAACTCTCCTACATCTCAGCCCAAGCCTAACTATGTACCTGTCTTTGTGAGAGGGGAAGGATTAGGCCAGCAAACATATGTACAGCGTCTTTGGAGAGCTCGGCGGATGGCAGGAACTTTGTAAGTGGCAGCCAAAGGTGTAACTTTCTGCATATCATGCCTATCTGCCCTCCCTGCGTGGTTCATGGGCTAAAATGAGATCATGTCTGTGAAAGTGCTCTACAAGCTTAGGAAAGGTCACACTAACCCAAGGCACTCTGGCTACCTGCGGCCTCTGCAGGCCAGAGACGTCAATGACAGGCCTGGTGGTGAGAACGTGGTGCCAGGTGGAGCAGGATGTGTTCGTGCTGCAGGAAGTGGGTGGGTGGGTTCTGAGCCCTCTCTGGCCTGCTCCGTGGTGTGAATACACATTCCAGAGCCAAGTGGACATTCACTGAACATTATCTGCTATCCCGAGTCATCAGGTCTGCTGCTCTCTCCACTGCCACCCTGAATGTAGAACTGATCACGCTGTACTCTTCCCAGCCAACCTAGCCGTAACCCTCCCTTGCCCAAGGTGAGGAGGAAGCCAGTTTTAGGTAACCAAGAAACAAGGCCCAGTTGTCAATCTGTTTCATTTCGCAAGAGCCTTGGCTTGTTCAGGTTCCTTCAGTGAAAGCCAGCATGGTAGGTGTGACAGGGCCCTGCCCATGGCGCTGTCTGGAGCAGCATACTGCTGCAAGAAGATGACCAGGCCCCAGGCTGAGGTGGCCTGCTAGCTCTCTCTCCCATCCTCTCCCCCATGGCCCCAGCTGCAGCAGAGCAGGGCACATGTCCTCTGGAGCCCTAAAATGGCAGCCTCGTGTCGTGTGGCACAGCCTATCACGTTCAGAATGTTCCTGTCAGAGGGAGGTTACAGCAGTGTCCGGCCACATCTGGAGGCCAGGGGTATCTTCTCAGCCCGCTATATGCGTTTCTCTGCCCCTTTTTATTTATTTACTTATTTTTACCACCAGAAGAGAAAATTCCACATTTTCATTCAGTAACTGGTCTGGTGGCCGAGGGATCTCTTCCCCGTGCTGGACAAGTCTCATTTGACTTGTTCTATCCAGAGAAGGTGGGACGGGCTGCAGCCTCGTCCCCCTTGCTCTTGACAACCCTCCAGGGCACCCCACTTTTGGAAGCCTTTCCTCTGTAGTCCTGAGTGCTTCTCTCTCTGGCAGGCCTACTCTCTGTGGCAGGGGGCACAGGCCTTACAGCATGCCAGGGAAGGCGGAGGTTGGTAGGAAGCAGGGGCCATCTGGGGCCCACATTGTCAGCCGCCTCTGCCATCCACAACAGCTGGGGCTCCTGGCTCAACTTCCTTGGCTCAGACTTAGGCTCTGGGCATGAGTAACAGAGGCGGTATTCACAAAAGACCAGGCATGAGGAGAACAGAACAATACCAGGCTCCGTGGCCATTATAGGCAGCATTCAGGGATGCTCACAGAGGTCCCTCATTTTTCCCATTGTTGTGGAGCTTAAGGGTCCTATGTGACTAGAAGGAGTACCCCAGCACCACCACTGCCACAAGCTGACTAACTTATGTGAAGTCAATGAGAGTTTCAAGGATGTTTGTCACCACAGTATATCTCAACTTATCCTGACTGATACATGTTTATATAATACACTGGGGTGTCTTTTATTACTGGTGTTAAAACCAGCACAGACAGCTGGGTGTGGTGGAACAAGGCTGTAACTCCAGCACATGGGAGGCTGAGGCAGGAAGATCACAAGTTCACGGCCAGCCTGGGCTACATAGTGAGTTGGAGGTGAGCCTTAACTACATGGCGAGACCCTGTCTCAAAACAAAAACAAACAAACAAAACACAGAGGATGGGGCCAGGGAGATGGCTCCGTGGCGCAAGTGCCTGCGTGGCAAATGTAAGGTTCTGAGTTCGAACTCTGGTCCCACAACAACAATAACAAAACAAAACCCACAGAGGAGCAAGTCAATGTGACTCAATATCAGAGGCCTTTTGGAGAAGCAGCCAAGGGTCAGACTGCATGTGAAGGTTCTGAATGCGAGGAAAGGAGATTAACTCTGTTCTACTCCATGAGGGGAGGTGGGGGTCCCTTAGCACACTGCGCACAGCCAGCTTGTTATCTCTTCCTAGCTCCTGGCTCTCTAGCATGGTTTGGAGCCCTGAACTTCCAGGTCTAACAAAATAAAGCTCACAGCTGTGTGGCTAGGAGCTGCCCTCCAAGAAGAGGAAGACAGGAACAGAGAGGGCTGGAGGTTCTCTCTGGGTTGGAGTCACACCTTGTTATTCGGGCACATCTCTCTCTCTCTCTCTCTCTCTCTCTCTCTCTCTCTCTCTCTCTGTGTGTGTGTGTGTGTGTGTGTGTGTGTGTGTGTGTAGGGGGGATGCCGTTTACTCTTGGTTGCCTTGGTCTGTGGGAATTCTCGGCACCAACAGCGCTGCTTCCCATCCTGTCGATGCGGAAGTCGGTGGGTTGGTATCAATCTGGGAAGGTGCTCTCTGCACACTCGGGCTGGTGCTGCTCACTGGATGTAGCGCCTTCTACCTGGCAGCCGACGCTTGGGCGTCTGCGGGCCCCACACAAGCCCCAGGCACCGGTGTGGAATGCCAGAGCTCTCTTCCACGCGCCCCTGTTCACTAAGGCCCATCACATGCCCTCGGGCACACGGGCTCACTTTTACCCACTAAGACTGCAGAGCTCAGACACCATCTTCCCCTAAAGCTCTTCTGAAGGAGGAAGGCAGGGATGAGGATGCAGTAGCCTGCAGGTATGGCATGCCCTGTGCAGCACCTTGTCCTGAAGGGAGGGATGCAAGGGTCCCTAACAGATGGGGTGGGGGGACACTGGCTGTTCGTACCGACTCCAGCCTGTCCTCCCCTGCCTTCCTTTGCCCAGCTCTTCCTCGCCTCACTATCTTAAGTTCTGTAACTGTGATCTCCTTAACCCCCAGCTTGCACTTGCTTCCAGCTGACGAGAGCCGCTCCAGTCATCCTATCTAGAGGGTCGCAGGCAGGGTGCAGCCCCCAGTGCTGTCCCAGGTTCCTAATTCACTGCCTTCCTTGCACAACCAAGGGGCTGGCCTTTCTCACAGCTGGCTGGGAAGCAGGAAGCTGAAATCAGGGCTGGAGTGGAGGCTCTCAAGCCCCATCCTGCCTGGCCAGGCTTCTGCAGGCACAACCCCTTTCTTGCACCCTGGTGGCTCCTGCACCCCTCAGCTCTGTCCCGGCTCACCTTCATGAGGTCCCGGTGGTGTTCCAGCACGCTGCAGGTCGTCTGCCAGGTGTCCTGGTAGCACTCCCACGGGTCCACCCTAACAGCACGGGAGAGAAGGTTTTCTTGGTTTCCATTCCCACAGGTTCTGTACTGTTGCCTTCCAAAGATCACAGCTCAGGGAGTTCAGTGGACCTGATCGTGTTACATGCTTAGATCTCAACCCAGACAGAACCTGAGCATGAAGCTCTGCCCAAGCCTCAGTTTCCTTCTCTCGACAACAGACGGAGAAGTCTGCCATAGGCTTAGGAGAAAAGACACCGGTGCCAACCTGCCCAGGCTTGATTCCAGCCCCAGCCCTTTCCAAAGGTGAAAGCTAGGAGATGGGAAAAGTCACGCGCCTCACTCGCTGCAGCTCTAAAATGAGAATAACGGTTGTAATTATCTGTGGTTTGTTAGAAAGGCTCAGGAAACTGCATACATGTAGCGCTTAGGTGGGTGTCTTGCCCTTATTCTAACTTACATAAGGGAATTCTCCTGTGGACCCTACAGGGCTGTAATAAGGACTAAGCAAGCCAAGCCCTCAGCAAGGGGGAACCGAAGTTTCCGTGGCTGGGCTGCAGACCTGGGGCATCTGCCTGTGCCTTTGGGGTGACTTGCAAGCACAGAGATGAGGTACAGCAGGAAGACCAGATGACACAGATGCACAGACTGGCCACCACTTCTGCACGCTAGCTCATGGCGTAAGCAGAGATCCAACTTAATGAGCTGCTACACTGGGGCACGGTTAAAACATTTTCTTAGGCGTCGAGCATTCCCTATCCACCACCCTCCTGCCGCTTATTCACCTCTGGGCTCCATAGATGGGATCTCACTCAATGCAGAGGCTAAAGGAGTCAGCCTGCCCCGAACCGGGTTCCCCCTAGGCCCTGTTTCTTGCCCTGCTGCACACAGCGGCCTCATACATGCAGCAGCTCCCCTCTCTGGACTCGCTGTTGGGCTTCCTAGTGGTCTCAGTCTGATTTTCCAAGAGCCTGGAATAGCGTGACGTGCACAGCAGGCACTCAGTAAATATTTATTGGATGCGTGAGGGAATTAGTCCAGAATCTTCTAAGCACATCCAAACACGAATAGTCTCTTGCCCAATGTTTTTCCCATGAGCTCCCGTTTTCCCCAGGAGGTACGAAATGGCCTCATTTCTCATCCCGGTGTGACCACAGCTGCATCACTGCTTCAGTGCCTGGACTGCTCTGGCCTCATCTGAGAAAAAGTAGCTGTGTCTCTATTTACCTGCATCCTGGGCGAGTGAAAAAGTCTGCAAAGGATGTGTGCTTCCCACACAAATCACTGCGCACCAGTGGCAAGGATCATTGTTTAATCATGGTCACTTCCGTTCATTGCTTTCGTTTCTGCCTGTTCACCCTCCCCAATAACTTGGGTGCTTCTTCTCGGGTCACCTTTCCTCACTTCCTTTTCCCCCCTCCCCCAGAAACTTATTTTTCCACAGGGAAAAATTCAGCACAAATAGTGTGCTATTACTTTTTTTTTTTTTTTAAACATCCTATCATGTAAGTTATAACAGTAGGAACTTGGGGGAGCATAATTAGCATCATTAGTGGAAACTCGCTTTAATTATACTGCTAGCAGAGGCGCAGGATGGGGCCGGGCACTGCCATCTTGGGCATTCAGCTGACTGGGAAAAGCAGAGAGGGAGTGAGCGGAAGGCACTCCGGGGGTATGACTCGGCCAGACACCACAGAGGCCAGGGTTTGCCCAGGCCTGTACCTCTGCGAGTCTGGAGTGCAGGACCTGAGCTGGGAACAGGCCATGGGCAGGCCAGGAACGCTGGCTGACAGGATGTGAGAGTGAATTAACTTAGTGGGGTGAGAGCTGGGGGCATTTCAAACGTCCTAGCCATGCCTCCTCCAAACCCAGGGATGCTTTTAGAAGCTTAGGAATCACATGGAGACCCAGAGGTGCCAACATGGATGAGGAGCTCCCTCTTTAGTTTAGTGTGGAAAGCCCTTAAGAGCTGCTTCTTCAGTTTCCTGAGCCCCATAGCTGAGTTCCACCTAATTACTGCCTGCACAGGGATAACAGTGTCCCTTCATGTCCCCAGGAAGACCCAGCCTACCTGATCCAGTCAGAGTTCTGCACAGCCAGCTGACACATGATGAGACGGTGCCGACTGGACACGAGGCCCTGGGAAGCACAGAGAGAGAGGTCAGAGCGAGCCTTCCCCAAGTCCCCGCATCCCAGACCATTGGCACCAACCATTACCCATCAAGAAGTCTTTGGTGTTAAGAGGGACTGTGAGCTGTTGTTACTGTCCCATCTGCCACACAGATGGGCGTGAGGGGACAGAGGGGAAGGAGAAGAGACAAAGGATGTGTGGCACGTGCCACCCCGATGGGGTCAGAGATGAGCCCCGGTGGGCCAGGCAAGGTGTGCTCTGTGCAGATGGCGAGCACTGCCTGCTGCTGGCCTGGACTGGCTGGTCAGGTAACCCCTCCCAGAGCCCAGCTGTGTCTGTGGGGCAGAAGGGGAATGGCCGGGAGACCTCCTACATTTTCTTGGGATGTTGTATGGAGGCAGGGGCAGGGAAATGAACTTAGATCTGATGGTAAAAGGCAAGGAGGTTTTCTTTTAAAATCCCAGGAAATCTTGGCCAGTGCCGCTGAACCCATAACCAGCCATGGGCTTGGTATCCTGGCTGAGCCCCTCCCCCAGCCTGCCTGCATGCCTGTTCCTCTTTCCACAAGCATGGACCGGGCCTGGTGCTCTGAGTGGGCACCTGTCGGGGGCAGCTGTTCCTCCCAGCTGCTGCCTCAACACCCAGAAGCAGGTGTCTGCTCAGCGAAATTTCGCATTTCCAGGAACCCTAGTGGAGAGGGCAAGGGGGCAACTTTCTCAAGGGCACTATTAGGTGAGGGAGGGTGAAGGGAGGTGGCACAGGAAGTGACCCACCTGTTTTCCGTAGGAGTCGTGGACAGGGGAGACAATCCCGCCAATCACAATAAACCTTCCGGTCTTGTGCAGATAGTCCCTGGCTCTTTCTAATTAAGAGAAGAACACTTCATGTGACTAAGGGGAAAGGTGCAAACTTAAGGGTGATGACTGAAATCAATATGTTCAGTTCTGTAACACTAAGGCTTTCTGTTTGCCATTTTAATTGACAGTGTCAACTTTGAAAGCAAATGTCAGTGGTTCAAAGGGCTATAGCAGCCGATTTCAGCCCTTAAAGCAGACAGATTCGGAACTCAGAGGCATTCAGGGTGTCTTGAAGGTTCTCCGCTAGAGAAGCCCTGGGTGCTCAGAGGGACTTAAAGCAAGCACCTCATTAAAAGCCATTAGAGCAACGAATGGAAATTTACCCTTATTGTGTCTTCCAGAAGCTCCAAGAGGAACAACCATGTTTTAAAAAACAAATGCTCCTTATAATGTGAAAGATGTGTTGATTGCTTCATCTAATTACTCAGAAGATATAAACCATCAAACAAACTTTAAGGGTCTCACGTAACCGTGGAGCATTAACAGTCAGCCCCCCAAGTCTGCCATCATTATCATTCCCTGAGAAAAAGTTTGGCCAGAGAAAAGCCCAGATTCCTTTGAAAAGAATGTGATACTACTTATAAAAAGGTATCCAACAAGCCCAATTTCATTTTTGTTAAAACTCAGCAAAATAGGAAGAGGCTCAAAACTCTGACTTCCTAGGGGGACATAATGCACAAATTCTACCTCTGGATCCTCCTGCCTCAGCTTCCCACATGCTAAGATTACATGCTCATAGCACCAGGCCCAGCTGCAGGCACAGGTCTGTAAGTGAAGGAGGGCCAGGAGGCAAGGCCAGCTGCATACGTTACAAGCAGGTGTCCAGGGTCACTGTGCTGACTGTCTTGGCATTTAAAAGGCATTCTCACCACATTTACTTTCTTTTGTCCTTTTCATTTGAAATGTCTTTGGTTTAAAAAAAAATTACTGGACTAGCCGGGTATGGTGGCACATGCCCGTTATCCCAGCACTTGGGAGGCTGAGGCAGGAGGATCGGTGCGAGTTCCACACCAGCCTGGGCTACAAAAGTGAGCTCAAGGCCAGCCTGAACTGCATAGTGAGACTCTGTCTCAAAAAGACAATAAATAAATAAACAAACAAACAAACAAATAAATACTAGGCCATCTTAACATAGTTTTGGATTTATATAATAACTGAGCACATTGTACATCAAATTTTACATACCCAGTCTCCCCCCTCTCATCCTCACTTTCAATAGTTTCCTGTTATATTAATAATCTTAATATAAGGCTGGGAGTGGTGACACACACCTGTAATCCCAGGACTTCCAGGACTGCTACAAGTTCAAAGCCAGCCTGAACTGTACAATGAAACACTATCTCAAAACACACACACACAAATATATCTTGCACTGGTTTTGCAAACATCTTTTTGTTACACTTGGCTAATCAATACTAAAATGTTATCATTAAATACTACTATCTACTATTCACAGTATAGTAGTAGAATTCTACAGTAGTAGAATTCACAAGATTCACCCTGGGGCTAATAAGGCAACTCAGTAATAATGGCACTTGTCTAGGATGTGTAACTTTAAGTTACACACACACACACACACACACACACATATGCATGTGCTCACATATACACATACACACGAAGAAAGAAAGAGAAAAAGATATATTTTGTGTTTTACAGTGCTATGGATTTTGACAGAAATGTAATGGCCATTATAACATCATACAAGTAGTTCAGGGCCCTATTTTTTTTTTTAAATTTTATTTATTTATTTTTCTTGTTTCAGAACCTTTATTTGTTTATTCACTCATTTTTATGGCCGGCCCAGCCTGCCCCAAGGGCAGGGCTGGTGCAGTATGTGGTGCCTGGGATTGAACCAGGGTCCCTGAAGCCGCCCAAGCTTTCCCAAGCAGGCGCTTTAGACCACTGAGCCATCCCGCTGGGCCCCAGGGCCCTAAATTTTAGTTGTGCTGTTCCTATTTATCCCTCCTCCTCACATAAACCTCTTCCAACCACACATCTTTTTCAAAATGCTATAGCGGGAATCATGCAGTAATGAGGCCTCTTCAGACTGGCTCCATTCATTAAGTGGTATGCATTTAAAGCTTTTAAAGTTCTCACTGTCTCTCCACAGCCCATTTCTTTCTTTTTACCACTTAGTAATATTTCACTGTTGAGATGTACTTTAGTTTGTCCATCCATCCATCTATCCATCCTTCCACCCATCCACTGAAAGATATCTTAGTCACTTCCAGTATCTGATGATTATAATTAAGATGATTTATATATAGCTTGTGTTCTAAATTCAGTTGAGTAAATATCACAGCATGTGGTCACTAGAGCCTACAACCAGAATGCATTTAGTTTTGTAAGATACATAGCAGCAGGCTGGGGATATCACCTAGTGGCAAGGTGCTTGCTTGTTAAGGGCAAGGTCCTGAGTTCAATTCCCAGTATACCCCACCCCCACCCCCACCCCACCCCCCAAAAAAAGAAAAGAAGCACAGGGACCAGGGTTCGATCTCCCGTCCTCCATGTCACACTGGGCTGGCCCCTGGGGCATGCTGAGCTGTGACAGTGTCTGGGCATGGTGGCACATGCCTGTTATCCCAGCACTGGGGAGGCTGAAAACAAGAGCAGCTTGCCACAGAGTGGAGCCATTCGTATTCCTGCCAGCAGGGGCTGAGAGTTCTTCAGCACTACAAACTCACCAGCACTTGGTACATTTTGGGGACTTTAGCCAGCCTAATAGGTGCCTCGGGTTGCTGTTTAAGAGCAATCTTCCCTGCTTCCAAATCTTATTTTGAGAGTAAATTAAAGCCCTTCTGGGCCCAGCGGGATGGCTCAGTGGTCTGAAGTCCCTGCTTGGGAAGGCTTGGGCGGCTTCGGGGACCTCGGTTCGATCCCTGGCACCACATGCTGTGCCAACCCTGCCCTTGGGGAGGGCTGAGCCGGCCATAAAAATGAGCGAGTAAACAAACAAAGGTTCTGAAACAAGAATAAAAATAATAAATAAAAATAAAAAAAAATAAAGCCCTTCTGATACTAGAATGGGTTTCTCAGCCGTCCTCCCTTCTCTCATCCCTTCACAGCCCAGTCTTCTTCAGGGCTGTCACCCCAGGCTGTCACTGTCTTCTTCCTTGGAAAGCACTCTCTTTTCTCTCCCCTTACTCAAGCACTTCATTCAAGGCCTATCTCGACCCCATATCCAGCACTCTTCTGCCTGCTTTGGACTTACTGATGTACTAATTCACTCAACACCCAGTCCCAGGGACCTGGAAATTGCCTGTGAAGGTTTTTGTCCCATTTCCTCTTCACTAGGAGTTCCTCAAAGACAAAGACTTTGCCATAAGTTATTGGTTCCAAACTTACAGCCTGAGGTGCTGTGCAGTTATTATACAAGTGAAAAGCAAAGTGCACATAGGTCAAGAAATGTCGACATTGCCTTTTGAACCACCAGGCATGAGGGCTTAGCGAAGCACTCCTGTGGCCCATTCTCTCACCTATGCTGAAGACTTCTTTGGCACTTAAGCACCCAGGAGGAAACTTGCTTATTCCATGGTAGATGCTCAGTAAATGTTCATAGAAAGCTCATGGGGAAGCTGGTTCCTACTCTTACTCTTGTGGAGTATCCTTCCACTGAGCCATGTTGGTCCTCAGAGTTGCCCACTTCATCTCTCAGAACACATTCCAGGGGAAATTGGCTGCCTCAGTGAATTGTCTTAGAAGTTGTCACCCTTTGTCCTGGCCAAAAGGAAGGGCCCGCTGTCCTGGTAATGCCTCAGAGGTCACTATCTGTAGAAAAGGCAGTTTCTGAAGGGCATAACTCCAACTGTAATCTGATACAGTTCATCCCAAGAGAGATACTGTGATGATACATCTTGACTCAATGTAAACGCTCACTGGCGTAAAACCTCAGGAAGGGTGCTAGAGATCTGCGGGTAAAGGTGGCTCTGTTATTCTCTATAGTTCCACAATCATGGGAAAAAAGAAAGCCAACCAAATGATTATAATGAGGGACAAAGTGATAAGAGTTCCATCACATTGGTTTGTAATGTTACTCTTGTATTATTACAATGCACGTGAAATGTATGTCAATCATAATACAAAACATATGTGTGTATTCTTTGACTCAAAAAAATGCATCACAAGATCTTTACTATAGGACCGCATGCTGATATTCTCTGGTATAATCTATTCTTGCTATCATAAATTTAAATGAAAAGCTGGTGACAACCTATTAATGGGTAGAAAAACCTGTAGTTTGAACAACACTGCTGTAGTTAAGGTGATAAGGACAAGGAGTAAAAGTGCTGGAGATTCCGTTCTTCTGGAGGAGTTGGAAGAGGCTGCTTGGACAAGTTATATTTTGAGTGTGGCCTTGAGGAAGGATAGGAATATAACAAAGTGAAGGTGATCTTTCTGTGTAGTGAAGAATTCTAGCAAATATCTAGAAATTTTATAGTGTAAGGCATGCTTGCCAACTGGAGTAGTCTCCTCCATCACCGCTGAGCTGTGGGGGTCTAGGAGTGGGGTTGAGAGTGAGGGAGAGGGGCTGTCGGCCATGTAAGTTGGAATCAGACTATAGGGGACCCTGAAGCCAGGCTAAGTGGCACGACCTCCATACGTATTTTGTGCATGGGATCCACCGGTGTATGGGGCTGTTGGTTCTTAAATGTGTATCCCTAGGCCCTGGTTCAGAGTGCTACTGGACTAGAATCTTTAGGGTTGAAACTTAATCTTTTGCATTTTAAATCAGTTGCTCCACTGATTCTTCTGTTTTGGAAAGTTTGAGAACTACGGTCATACAAAGTTAACAGTCATACAATTCACATTTATAGACAATAGGGAATCGTTGACCTCTACTGAAGTGACATATTCTTAATGATTTGTCTTCTTTGGAAGAAGACAGATTTAGAGAAGACATATTATGGTGGTAAAAATGCCTAGGAAATAATCCAAGGCAACCCAAGGATTTTCTCCAAGGAGATAGTCATTCCAAGTTGGAAATTTTGGAGTGGGTGATAGCAGGGAGGATGAGGCAAGTGACTGATAAAAACTTCCAAGAGAAGGGTCAGGACCACAGAAAGCAGGGTTTCCTTCTTTGTCCAAACCTTTTTGTCTTTTTTTTTTTTTTGCCTCTGGAGCTTTGAAGTTGGGCACATCACTGTCATTCCACCTGAGCACCAACTTTTTATAATTGTGCTAGTAGCACTAGGTGTTACACTTGGCAATTTAGTAGTTGCCTTATTACTTTTCTTTTTTTTAAAAATTTATTTATTTATTTATTTTCTTGTTTCAGAACCATTGTTTATTTATTCACTCATTTTTATGGCTGACTCAGCCCACCCCGAGGGTAGGGCTGGTGCAGCATGTGGTGCCGGGGATCGAACCGTGGTCCCTGAAGCCACCTAAGCTTTCCCAAGCAGGCGCTTCAGACCACTGAGCCATCCTGCTGGGCCCGTCTTATTACTTTTCAACTTGAATGCAATGTCAGGTGTTAAGGGGGCATTCAGCTAGGATTATTGTTTTTCTTTTTTCCCAAGGATCTTCCAATTGCTGAAAAGTCTGCTTAGACTGACCCAGCAACTGTGATATTATGCAAATGACACTGAACTTGAGATTAGAAGACTTCTAAGTCTTGGGCAACTCACTTCATTCCTCTGAGCTTTAAACCCTATATCTATACAGAGTTTTCCTTCTTTGCAAGGTTGTTATGAGAATCAACTCAAATTATATATATAGAAGTGTATAGTCCCCAGTGGCATTACTGGAAAATATCACCATACGTTTAAAAGAACTAAAGACAAGTCAACACAATCTCTTCTAGAATATAGGAAAGGGAGAAACATTTTCTAATTCATTTTATAGAGCCAGTATTATTATACTATTCTCAAAACCAGGCAGAGATATTGCAATAGAAGAAAACCATAGACTAATGTTATTTATCAATATCCTTAACAAAATATCCAAAAGTGCTTAACAAAATATTAATAAATAGAAGCCATATAATAGTTGATACATTGTGTCAATTTGAGAAGTATAAAAGTTTAACTGAGGGACTCGGCATGGGGCCAGGGTCCTCACTCTAAGTAAATCCTCAATTTTGGGTGTCAGGTATTTTGTTCTAGCAACAAGAGAAAAGTAACTGAGACAAATACTGGTGAAATAAATAACATTTAAAGATTAGAAGACTCCAAAGGGTAGACATGTTAATTCTTTCCCAAATGATCCATAGACTTAATTCATTTTCTAACAAAATCCCAGCAAGATTGTTCTCTATAAATATAGACAACATAATCTAAAATTTACATGGAAAGGCAACAGAACTAGAATAATTTATGACAGCTTTATTTGTAATAATCAAATACAGGAAACAACCAAAATGCCTTATCGTAGGAAAATGGCCAAACATTTGGGACATCATTCCCGTGAGTTTCTGCTCAGCAATAAAAAAGAGGTGTACGCAACAATTTGGATAGAATTCTTTATGCTTTGTGAAAGAAAGGACAATCTCCCAAAGCTGCATACTATGTGATTCTATGTCTATAGTGTTAAAAAGGCCAGTCATTGACCAGAGGTAGTGACAGCAGGGCAAAGAAGGCAAGGGTGGATGTGACGAAAGCTTTAACTTTAGATTTTTGTGGTAATGGACTTGTTATTTTAAAAACTGTCTTAGTTATATAAGTTCACACATATGCTAAAATGACACATATCTTATGCAAGTACACACATGCATCTTAAACCAATGTCTATTTTCATTTGATATTGTTCTAGAGCTATAAAAATATAACTGCTGTGGTATGAATGTTTGTGTCCCTCCAAAATCCCTATGTTAACCTACGATCTCTACTATGCTCCTATTAAGGGAGAAGGCCTTGGCGAGCAGAGCTTTCACAATTGCTGGTTTCCTTATGAAAGAGACTCAAGAGAGCTTATTTGCCTCTTTGTAGCCCTTCTGCTATGAACAGTCATATAGAGGATGCCAGCCTTCCGCTTTGGAAGGACCCCTGGGAGGAGCCAGCTGTGGGGAGCAGACTCAACAGGCCCTGGGCCTTTTGTGCATTGGCATTGGGCCCCTCAGCTCACAGCAGTGTGAGCAATGAGTGGATGTGGTTTGTGAGCTATCTAGTGAAAAGCATTTTGCTCAGTAGCCCAAATGGACTGGGATCTGAAGGGCACATGGCATCTCTACCAGTGATCCTTGCATCTTTCTTCTCTCTCTCTCTGTCTCTCTCTGTCTCTCTCTCTCTCTCCTTTCTTTTGACACAGGGTCTTACTACATAGCAATCTCCTGTTTTCAGCCTCCTCAACACTGGGATTACAGGTGTGAGCCACCCTGCACAAATTCAGTGGAAGACTCATCATGCCTGGGGGTGGGGCCGGTGAAGCACATGGTGCAAGGGATGGAACCCTGGTCTGCACTTGCCTAAGCAGACGCTTAGTCCGCTGAGCTATATTGTTAGCTCTCCATGCAACTTTCTATGCACTGGTGATTATTTGAAATTGTATGTTTTTCAAACAAGTTCATAGCATGCTTCGAAACGCTATATTGTTACTGGGACTTTGTGCAGAGCCAGGCAGATGGGAATCAGGGTGATTTTAGCTTGCTGCTTCTGGCACTTTATCTCTGCCGTGTTATGCTATCTGGATTCCAAGATTTAATATTGTGGTGGCACGATTCACCTCTTTCAAAGCTGTGCCTTTCGAATTTTGATGGGACGTGAATCCTCGGGGACCTGTTGGAAGGTATATTCTGATTCTGCGGGTGGGGAAGACTGGAGGTCAGAGCCGAGACGAAAGGGCAGGTGTGGAGTGGGATTGGCGGAAGGGCAGATCTCATCCTTATTTAAGCTGCTGATAATGTGTTCATCAAGGTGTTTTAAAATATGCCTTCGCTTGGTTACTGTTCAGATGTCCTCGTTAAGTTTTGCACCAGAGTCTCAGCCTTGCTTGAGGTCTAGGGTTTCTAACCGGCCCTCAAATGAGACTAACGGTGCTGGCCTGCAGACGACGTTCTGAACAGGGAAGACCAGTGAAAGGTGGGGGACAGCCCCTGCAATGTTAGGGTACCACAGTGAAAGCTCTCCTTCCCCCTAGGCCACCCCCAGCTTGCACGGCAAGGGCATTTCTGTATGCAGGCAGGAAGCCAGCCCATTTGGCAAAGATGTAGCTTGGGACCTGGAATTGAATTCCACACCAGGCCTCCCAAAGTGTAGTCTATTTTTGTCATTGGTTCTGCTCCAGGGAAGAAGCCAAACAGCTCTGGCATTTTACATTCAGGTCTGACCCGCTCTTCACTTGGTCTGTGCTCTCCTGGAGGAGGAGCCCAAGGCCCTCAGCAGCGTGGCCACGTCCTGCCCTCAGCACCCTGCGCATGCGCTACGTCCCAAGGCGCACTCTAGGCCCCTTGAACCCAGAGAAATCCCCCTTCCTGGTGGTCAGGGCCGCCTTGGGTTGCTGAGAACAGACTCAGCCCAGATGATCTGCCATTAATAATGCTCATGGCAGACGTGTCCCCTCTGCCTCCTGGCTGCTGATGTTTAAGCTACTCTCCCCTTCCCAGGAGTTAAATGGAGGAAACAACTGGATGCTCAGGGAATCCACATTAACTCATTTTTTCCTTTTCAGTTACAATTAAAAATGACCCCTTTTCAGCTGTGGTCACAGCTGGAGCTGCCAGTATTTTCCTTGTTTGTAAATTTCACAAAGGCTGTGTGGGTTCGTAAACATTCTAAATAGTGGGAAGATCAAGCATTGGGTAATGAGGAAGAAATCAAGCTGTGAGTCTCTCTATGCAGCTATTTCTACTTAGGTATTAAAGAGACAAAAATTAATAGGAATCATGCCTGTGGCCTGCCAAAATGGACCCGGAGCCTTCCCTAACAAAATGTAAGGAGTGTTTA
>PVJA010003483.1:0-94761 GCA_004027025.1 Myocastor coypus | reverse complement strand
AGAAGAAGAAGAAGAAGAAGAAGAAGAAGAAGAAGAAGAAGAAGAAGAAGAAGAAGAAGAAGAAGAAGAAGAAGAAGAAGAAGAAGAAGAAGAAGAAGAAGAAGAAGAAGAAGAAGAAGAAGAAGAAGAAGAAGAAGAAGAAGAAGAAGAAGAAGAAGAAGAAGAAGAAGAAGAAGAAGAAGAAGAAGAAGAAGAAATTTAGCTGGAAAATAGATTATTTTTCTCAAAAAATATAGGGTTTTTGTTTTCATCACTGTACAATTACTATCAGAATTTCATCACCATGAAATTAATAGAGGGCAACTACTCTATTTAGAATCTAGGCAGTTCATCTTCTCCTGAAGGTAACCACTTTAAAATTCTACCAGGGCCTTTACAGCTGCTCGTTTTCTCCGCTCCACCCTTCAGAGCCTGTATTAGTTCCCACTTTATACTTCTATCCATGAAGTTAAAACTTCTTGCATGTATTCAACTCACATGAGGACATTTATGACACTATCTGAAGAAGGAAGAATTTACATTCAATTTGCTTAAATGAAAATTTGAAAATTTTATCTCATAGATTGTATATATGTACATCTCATGATGCATTCCACATTCTCTAATCTACAATAATGAACTCGACATGCGTCAAAACATAGCTGAGGAAATCAAAATGTCTAACACTATACACAGGGACTTCTCCTTATCTTTTCTAATAGGACATAAAAAGTTCCTACCAAGGTGGAAAACATTCTAATCATACTATGAAACATCAATTTTCTTAGCAGAGCAATCAGTGAGAGACTTATCATGATAAATTTGCTTCAATTTACTTTCCTATGTCACCTTGTATCCCAAATACATACAAACATAAAGAACAAAGTACATAAGACAGCATAACTTGGACGTGAAATTCCCTAACCCTGTGTGTCCTGGTAGTGGGCCAGAGCTGTGAGTTTGCTAAAAATGCAGCAACGTGGATACAATTGTTTCTGCTTCTTCGCCCCTTTCACATTGTTATTCACTTTGCATCAGCAGTCACAGAGAATTTAATGCAAGCAGAGCAAAGCAAGATGAGGAGAGGAAGATGGCAGTGCCAGGCGGAGAGCGGGTGCCAGGCGGAGAGAGGGTGCAGATCTTTTAGATAGAAGAGCCGGGATTCGGGCTCTGTAATTCATTCTTCTTCCTTCATTGAATGCTGGCTGTGGCACCAGGTGAAAGCCCCTGCTTTGTGAACCACTGGATAGATATCTGCAGAAAAAATAGGGAAGCTATTTCCTAGGTTCTTTTTAAAGTCATGTCAGATCAGAGGGCCAATGTAAGTGCCTCTGCCTCTTTATAATGCTCGAGTTCAGAATACAGCAGCCCCGCACTATCCTTCAAAGTGCGATGAAAGAATTCCTTGTAACATCCTAGCAAGGTCAGTAGAGTACAGATAAGTCCATTGTGGAAATTTGGCATCGCTCCACAATGACCTGATAAATGATAAATTTAGCAGTCCATCAGCAGCAAGTATGAAGGTCTCTTTCGGTTTAGCTGGTAACTGGAAATTTTCAAAATCACCATCCCCATCAACCACTGCCACCCTAACCTGTGCTTTAAAAATGAGAATTATCAAATTCTTCAACCTCAAAAGATCATACGAAGACATAATCATTACATGTAACATGTTAGCTTTTAGTTAATGCAATAAGTAGAAGCCATCTGTTTTAAAGAACATAGTAACCACCCTTCGTCAACACCTTCAGTCCTGTGATTAAATAGTAGCCATGGGCCATTTTAACATTTATGACCCTAATAAATATTGCCTTGACCTTGGAGCTATTCCTGAAGTTGCAGGGCACTTTTCACTGAAGTCAAGCAGCTAAAAATTGTACAGGTATTGTTAGCACAGCCCAAAATAGCTAAAAATGGAGACATGATCATTTTATGCCTCAAAAACACATGAAACAGTTCTAAGCATAGTTAACTTTTTGCTAAGACTCTTGAAAAACTATATGAAATCAAATCAGGTCACTAAATGTCTGCCATTTATTTCATGTGCCTTTAGAAATATTTCTGTGTGACGCTGAACTCAAGCCTTACGTCTAGAATTCATTCTGTTAATGAATGCTTCAGCACTAACTATGGAAAAGCAATTTATTTTTATGAAACTCTAAGGATCAAATCTCAGAAGCCATTATTCATACGACGAACCTGTGACTTCCCAAATTGCCCTCAAGTGCACTAAAGAAAGGCTCCTTTTGTCTTCTTTATTTTCTTTCTGGCACACTACTATTTGCTCTAAAATACAAATCTCAAAGCAAGAGAAAAGGGAAATGCTATTAAATGTCTTTACATACATCTAAGATTGGTTTGAAATTAGCATAGCAATTAATGTACTAGTGAATGAATTTAAACATAAGATAAGGGTATTAAGACTGTTAAAATGAAGGATAAAACTAATTGTATGACACACAGATAACCTCTAGTTTCTTTAATCTATTGAGAAAGTTGTGAAATTTAACAGTGTCTAATTCCATTCCCTTATTTTAAGTCATGTCTTAAAAACTGCTATTATTTGACATGAACACAGAAGTTTGATACATTTTTTAAGCATATTATGGCTTTATTTGATTGAATGGGGTTTCTTTTTTTTTTTTTTTTTTGCCTTTTTGAGACAGGGTTTCACTATGCAGTTCAGGCTGGCCTTGAGCTCAGTTTTGTAGCCCAGGCTGGTCTCGAACTTGCACGGATCCTCCTGCCTCAGCCTCCTGAGTGCTGGGATTACAGGCGTGAGCCACCACGCCCGGCGAATGAGGTTTCTTTAAACAGTCTGGAATATATCCTACATTTAATTCTCTTGGAAAAATTTTAAAAGTTGGCATTTATCTGAATTTATGAGGTAAAATTCATAGGAAGCAAATTATCAAGAGTATTCTCCAGATATATTGGAAGTTTAATCTGCTCAATTTCTTATTTCTAGTTGTTAGTTGCCTTCAATGTCTAAAATGTGCATGTACGTATTATGGAAGCACATTGACCAGATTTTTCTAGGCCAATTTTATGGAAGATCTGTGTGGCACCTGATTTTACCATAGGAATGCATTTGAATTACCTTTGGGTTAAGGCATCTCAGATATGACCACAAAAGGTCCGCAGAATGCCAGGCAGATCATGGCCATCCAGGTTGCTTAGTGGAGTAAAACGCCTGCTTAGGCAAACACAGGGACTGAGGTTCGATCCCCAGCATTTCCTGCCAGCCTCACACCAGAGCTCACTGAGACGGAGATTGAGACTCGGCGTGGTGGCATATGCCTGTAATGCCAGTGCTCGGGAGGCTGAAAACAGGAGAATCATTATGAGCCTCATCTGTGTAATGAGACCCTATAGACACTGTACTAAAATTAAAAAAAAATTAAATAAAAATAAAGGACAATGCTATATCATTAGACAACCCATTGGTATACGCAAAGAATGCCAATTCAACCCTATGCTGTAATATTGATATTCATGTTCACATTATTTAATAAGGTTCCAGATATTTAAAATGTGAATCAGATCAGCATTTTAGTGATGAGACTTTTAAAAACTATTCTAGTGATCATCCAGGATGCTACAAGAGACAAAATAAAACCCAGCTAGGAACTTGACTACAGTTGTATAGCTTTTGAAAGTATTTTTAATGTGCTTGATATAATTTAAAAACCTAGCTGGGAAACTAGCTTGACAGGCTAAGCACCTGCTTGGCAAGTGCAAGGACCCAGGTTCAATCCCTGGTACCACATGCCATGCCAGCCGCACACCTTGTGGGCCACTAAAACCTGGTGCGGTGACATATGCCTACAATCCCAGCACTGGGGAGGCTGAGACAGGAAGATGACTAAGAGTCCGAGCTGTGTAGTGAGACCCTGCGCCAAATAAATAATTTTTAAAAATTAAAGAAATTCAATTCAATTTACTTGACAAAATGTTTTGTTTTTTACTGATTACATCTTTTTAAACAGTTATAAATATATTGCTAAAGCTTTAAAGATGCTAAAGAGATAAGATTCTTCTCTTTGGCACTTGCCTGCATGTAAAAATAAATAAATAAGTAAATAAGTAAGTAAGTAAATAAATAAATATTTCTATTGCTAAAACCTGCCCAATAAACTAATTGTTCTTGTATTTCTCTACTTGTAACAAAATGCCATGTCTATCTGCTTCTTCTTACAGGACCACCATATGCTTGCTTCAGCGTGGCTTTTTCTTCCTTCTTTTTAAACACCCTTTGCACTACCACCATTTTTTCTTTTCCTTAATACTCCGGGAGACAGTCTTACTCACTTCAGGGTGTTCATCTTCAATTCCAGCATCTCATCATCTGGTTTGAACTAATCACACAATTAATACTCCCTTCCCCCTTACCATATAACAGTTAAAAAGCAGAGATGGTGTCACTTGGCACTTTAAATTCCCTTTGTAATGTAGGATACCTGACACGTGTTACCTTACATAAATAGCCAATCATTATAACCATCAGTTGGAAGCTTTGTTCCTTATATTAGACTTTTATTACAATCATCACAGATCTGTCTGTCTACTTTTCACTTCTGTACAAGATTCTTTTAGGTTTTGTTCCTAACTTATAAAACTTATTATTTACTAACTTTCATGTTGTTAATCAAGTGACATTTCTTCAAGTGCTTCCTTATCTCTGTATTTGCTTCACAGCACTCCATTCTGGTTGAGCTCATAGAAGAGCTCTTACTTTAAATGTCTCCCTCTAGGAAAGCTCTAGTTACACGAAACCTCATGGGAATGTGCCTAGTCTAAATTATCAGCAGACTGCTGCCGTGTGCAGCCTGCATGCAGAACCTCGGCTTCTGAAAGTGAATTTTGTTTAGCTCAGAGAAGACATTCTGGAGTCGTTGAACTGAACAGTGATCTTTCACAGCAAGTTCACTTCATCCTTTACACACACAAAAGATGTGCCTAGATGTGTTTCATCTTCGCTAAAGTCATGCCATCACCCTGCTCCCTACAGTGGCCTCAGAGACAGCGCCCTCTCTATGCCTTGCTCCATTTTTAGTTGCTTGATCGAAAACTTTTGTTGAGTTTGCCATAGACAAAGGTGTATGCCCATGAACTGAGGAATGGAAAAGCGAAATGTGATATTTTTACACAGTGGAGTATTATTCAGCTTTAAAAGGGTCAAGTTGAGGCTTTTATTGGTAAATGAATGAAACTAAAGGCCATCTTTTTCCTTTTTCATGGTACCAGAGATCAAACTCAGTACACTGAGCTTGCCAAGCAAGCAATTGTTTCACTGACCTATCTCCCTCCCCCCCATTTGTTTTTTTGGAGTCCATAAACTAGATGCACAGGCACAAACGTCACATTATCTCCATAGCATGAGAACCTAAAACACTCAATAAAGACTGAAGGTACAATAGATGTTGTGAAAAGAAAATGAATCTATCTGCAAGGAAGGAAGTACTGAGACGAGGAAAATAAGGCCAGGAGTCGGAATGGGGAAAGGAGATACATCTATGTGTGTTTGCAGCATGGCTTGAATAATGGCACTGTGGAACTTTGCTGGAAAGAGCAGTTAATGCTTACGCTTTGTTTTCTTTTTCAATTGTTCCCTCTTTCTTCTTAATTTATTATTATTTGTTTACAAATATGTTGCATAAAGTTGTCTTCCTTATTGTTCAGAGTACAAGATGCAGCCATGAATTCTCGTCTAAACCTCATTAATATAGATCTATCTTTTCATTGCACAAAGAGAAAGTACCTGTATATTTAACCCAATAGTCCGTAACAATAATGGATTATGAGCTCATCTGGCATTATTAGGAGTTGTTGACTTGAGCTTTTTACATCTCAGCATATTAATATGGCTTTCCTTTTTATATGCTATGGTTAGACTTTTCTGCTGGATGGTTAAGACCAAGGTAAAACAAGACCTATGTTACAAAGACTATGTAACTTTTGTATCAGACAAAGTCAGTCGGGTCCCCACAGGGTCTACCCTGATATCATGTACTGTGATTTGCCACTTTTGCCAGTGTCAGCCATCTGGATGAATCATGGCCAATGCTTGACCACTTTGTTCCCTTTGGAAGCCTGAGAGAATGTTTTCTCTCTAGGCATCTCTCCTTAGGCACTCTGTACATCATCAGTCACTTTCAGTAAGGACATGATCACTATTATTGTCTCCTAAGAAGCCTCTCCACCTGCGACAGCTTTCGAGGGTATACAGATCCAGGACTCAGACAGCTGGGGAAAAAATTAGTTTAAGATTTCACCTTCAAGCTTCGGAGAATTGACTGCAGCACAGGTAAAACAAAACAAAACAAAAAAACTAACGATATTTGGCTTCAAAATATGAGACTGCTCTAAGTAGTAAAGATGAGAGGACCCCGCAGGGTTTATCTGCCAAAAACTTGCGTTGCTTTTCATAAGCTTCACTCTGAAAGTTCCTATTCCTATTTTCTCAAAGGTAGAAATGAGTAGAACGTGGATTTGTGATCAAAACATTCACAATAAGGATTTTTGTTGGGTGGCAAATACAGGAGGAGCAAGTTTTGAAACCATATGCTTTTAAAGGTCGACTAAGTAGCAAATCAATACATATTTGATTTATAAATTGACCCAACTTGCGAAATAGTGGCGGTTCATTCTCTACGCAAACCGGGGAAGTCATAGATGTACAGAAGAGGGAGGGCCAACTTGTGATGGAACCCAAGGCCCAAGACGTTGAGGACACAGGAGGACCAACAAGGGGTGGACGAAGATGAGAGGAAGGAAGTGGCGGGAAAATGTGAAATCATGGCTGTTCTCGGAGAATAAAGTTGTGAAAGCACTGAACATTTTTCAAGTTCATAAAACATCAAAAGTATTTGTTACTGCTTTTTTTTTTTTTAATTTTGGTTTCAATTTACAATGGGCTGCTCGATTCCTAGGATTTATAAGCACTCATTTCATCACCTTGGAATACCATCGGACCCACCGCTGTATACGCATGGCACAGTCTACTGATAATGCAGGGAGTCCATGGATGCAACACGGGATTCCACTTCTCGTGGGTGTATATTCTAGAATTCCGTTTTCCAGAAGTTGAATGAAACACTGGACAACTATTTAATTCGAGCTATGCATGATATATCTATATTTAGATAATTATATGAAGGATAATTTAGGAAGGATCATTTATTTATGTCTTCCTTTGGAAATGCCTCTGTTCTATCAATCACTGTCTTTACTGTTAGCATGCTTAATTAGTAAAACTTCCTGAAATTTCTATCCAAGTCTCAGAGATAGGTCATACGTCATCTCTATGGACTCATTGGTCTTTGCTGCTACATTAAGTAATAATTAGCATGTAATTAGGCAATAATGGTAGAATTTGCTGTTTTCCTTCTGCATAATTAATTGCTGAAATGCAGACTGCTAAGCATAGGAGATAGCTCAGTGGTCTGAGAGCCTGCCTGGCAAGTACAAGGGCCAGCATTTGAACCTCAGTATTGCATGCCCTGCCCAGGCTGGCCAAGTGGGCCATGGCAACTGGGCATGGTGGTATATTCCTGTAATCCCAGTGCTTGGCAGGCTGAGACAGGAGGATCACTATGAATCTGAGCTGTGTAGCGAGACTCTGCACCGAATATATAAATTTTTAAAAATAAAAGAAAACATAGACTGCTGATTCAGATTGCTGTCTTTGAAAGGGGATTCTATATAAAAGTATTTCAACAAGCACCTTCATCTGACTTTTCTCTTGTTTTATTTTTCCCATAAAATATTTGATAAATACTGTTAGAAGATGATTTCCAGAGTAGTTGCTGTAGTCCTGCCAAAAGTGATAAACTAATCAAAAGTCCGAAAGTTTTATAAAAATAGTGTTTTATCTTCTTCCTCTGTAGACAGACCTAGATTAAGGCAATCATAATAGTTTTCTCCCCTCCAAAACACAAATTTTTCCCTTACCTGCCAACAGTAAATCTCATAATGTTTTAATTTCACAGTTGTATTCTTGTTTGAGTAGCGTACTTACCAAAGAGTAATTGATTCGATAGCATGTGCTTAAAAGCTCTGGCGGTTGAGTCTTCTCAAGAGCATACGGCCCTTTAAAAGATGCCTCTGCTTCAAGCAATAATCAATTTATCTTTATTTTATGTTGCAGATTATGTAGTTTATTCCCAAAAATAGCTCATTTTTTTTTTCATAAATGAACTGAAAAGGAATTTCAGTTAATTAAAGGACATGTGACTATAGTACTCATTGATTGTTTTGATCATTATCTATAGTGAGTGACTTTTCTGCACGAATTTCTTTACTTAGGGGAAATAATTAGATAGTTATGATTTAAACTGTGTTCACACCCCAAGATGAACCTGTGACAGAGGCATCACACTGTAGCTGCAAAGAGAATGTGAGGTTCTGATGAAATTCTCAATGTGGCCAGAAGTATAAAACTGAATTCCACAATTACGAGTTTGTATAAATGAGATTCCCTTAGTTTCTGTTGTCAGTTAGCAAAGGAACATCATCAGCCAATTAGAGAAACATTAGAGAAAGCTGAATTGTAAACGAGATTTAATTTCTCCCCATTAATGCAAACACGCACTTCAGCACTGCCTCTGTGTCATGCGTTGAGAGATGGAGGCGTGTAATATTCAGCCCTTTCCTGCAGGAGTTCATTGTCGAATGGTGGCATCAACAGTTAGAGGACCGTGTTATCAGTGTTAGGAGAGCGGCCCATACATAAAACAAATGTACGTCTTGCTGTTAAGCCCCTAAGTGTTCCGCTGCAGATGAGTGCAAAACATAACACGGGCTATTCTTCTGTGAATACGACACAAACAGAGACATTTGACCTGCTGTCTGTGAGAGGAATACCAATAGGAGAATAGTGTTCTTAGTCTCTGTCAGCACTGCTGCGCTGTGCAAGCTTCAGGCCATGCCACCGCTATCCCCTGCTGTCTGTACCTCGTATCCACACAGCCTCACCAGGGGGTGCTCTATCCTGGGATGCACAGAGCCCCTCATTTCTGCCTTAGAGTCACTGGCCACTGCACAGACATCAAGCTTATGCTGTCTCCTGTACTTAATAATATAGTGAAAACCCAGTTTAACTACTTTGGGATGAATTTAAATTCATAAAATATTCAGGGATAAAAACTCATCTGATAAACACTTTCCAAAACTATTTTGTGTCTAGAATATTGCACAAAGTCCAAGGTGAAGTATCTAGCTCAATTAACCTTCCTTACTGCAACTGGTATCTTCTCTCTCCCAAACAGGCTAATCCCGGTCGAATCCCACAGACATGCAAGTAATTAAGGCTAAGGCTCTGCTTGAGATTTATCTCCAGTACCGCAAGCATTCTGCCTGTGTCAGGAAACTAAGTTTTGCGGTCCAAATCTTCATGATATTGACGTCACATTATTTCTATTCACTTGGTCCTGAAGAAGAGTGAGGCCATTAAATACACTCTGCCTCCTCCTAAAGTGTTTTCTTTTTTAATTTAATATTTTTATTGTTTAAATTTAACAATGGCTATATTACATATTTTCATCATCAGATCAGTTTAGATTAATACATATAGGTATATAAGATTGATCAAACAATTAAACATTAACCCTTTTCAATCAACATTACTTTATTTTTCTTTTCCCCTTTCTTTTTTTTTGAAAGTTAACATATGGCATATTGTCCTCACAATCGTTCTACAGAGTACAGTGTGTGGGCATGACCCACCTCCCTATTGATGTTGCTTAGAAAGAAAAAAAAAAGGAAAAGAATATACTTCTCTTTGGACTAAGAGGAAGCAGATACATACACAGTCAAATGTTCTGCAATTGCAGTGGGCCACCAGTGAAGCTTGTAATGTTGGAGGCTGTTGAATCTAAGCCTCCTAAAGCTCATCTCACCAGTCTAGCTCTGCGTTTCATGCATTGTAAATAAGCATTTTTTTTTTTCTGGGTGCTGTAATATCCTATAACTCAGAGGTGTCCCAAATTTTCTGGTCAAGGAGATTATGGGACCTCAGAGGAAAGGGATGCATGAAATATAGTGCGTCTAAGGAGAGTCACCCAGAGAAAACATCCTCTCAGGCTTTCACAAAAAGCAAAATGGCCAAGCAATGGCCGTGACTCGTGTGCCGAAGGCTGACACTAACAACAGTTCTACAAAGTACTGTATATGGTCCCAAACGTAATCCTGAGGGGATCTGACCGTGGAAGATACAAAAAAAAAAAAAAGAAAAAAAAAGAATGTTTTGTTATACAGGTCTTGCTCCAACTTGCCCTTGACCACCCAGCTAAAATGTTTTCAACCAGATGATCTTGAAGTTTGAGAAGCACGCAAACAAAGCCATGAAGAAACTCACACAGTCTGTTGAAACGCATCCTCACAAGCGGGGCAGCGGTGAAACATGCTCTCCTCAGGGCAGCTGGTCATCACTCAGAAATAGGCCAAGTGAGGAGAAGCTGCTTTAGACTGCTTCCCTTAATGATTATTTTCATTTTTCTTCTTAACTCAAAAGGCTCCACTAGCCCCTGACAGTATATATTGTATGCATTGGAAGCATTTATATGAATTTTGTCCTTTCCATTCACTCTATTGATAGGGTTCTCTGCTTGGTGGTACCTGCCATGAAGTGCTCAGAAAAGGGAGTTTGGGGTTGTCCACTAAAAAATATACGAGTGCCCATGGAGGGAAGCTGTGCGAGGTAGTGTCTTGTCTGGTTTAAAAAGAAAAGTAGTTTTCAAAGGTTCTTTAATGTGGTCTCTGGCTCACCAGTATTACCTAGGTACTTGCAAATGAAAAGACTTTAGGTGCATGTTGTGTCTACTAGATTAGAGAGTGAGGATTGGGGTCTAAACGTTCTATGGTTTACTGAGCCTTCTCTGTGATTCCAGTACAAACTAAACCTTCAGAATGATGATTGAAACACAAACATAATGTTTCTGCCTTTTACTCAGTTCCTCTCCTGTCTCCGTGTCACCTTCAGCGTCTCCTTCCTGTCATCGAGTGACACTGTTCGTTAGATTTACACCTTACTGTGCTCTCCCTGCCATTAAGTGCCATTAGCATCATGTTAATATCAGTAATAATACCAAGAGGTTTGTCATTTATTCAGGGATGGAGCATTAAACCATGCATGCGGGTTTCCTCTTGGGCCTTCGCATTCAATCATCTAATTGACTCTCTGTGTCTGACTGCGCTCTGCACTGATCATATATAGAGTAATTATATGGAGTATATAGATTATAAATATGTGGAAATTCCTCAATTATAAGTTTCCATTTTACCTACTTGTGCAGTTCAATTTATAAATACCTATGGGCAGTATTTATACTGTGTTTATTAATAGATATAGAACTATCAATAAAAATACAATACCGCATTCCTTAAAATTCTAAAGAAAAAAACTCGTTTTAATAAGGATTTTTAAAATGAGAATATTCATCATCATTTTGATGTTTAGATTCTCTGCATTGATTTTCTTTCTTATTCAAATCATTATTTTTGCTGTAACTACATAAGCTTTTTAAAATCTTCATAACATTTCCCCCTGAGTAAGTGATTCCTGCTTCTTCTCCAGCGTGCTAAGTGTAAAACTCCAAAAGCCATGGGCTGCAAATGAAGTGACACCTATTTATCACTTCACATCTTTTCATGCCATTGACTTATTTGTCAACTAAGGTGCATGACGTAATATCATCTCATTATTTATGATTTTGACATGAGGTCTTCGTTGTCATAAACATTCTTAATTCTATGTAACATTGCTTTGATTTAATTTTACCAAAAGCTTCAGAAGTTTTAAAAGGCACTTTTCCAGATGGCCTACAGTAGTAGAAGCACAGTTTTCCTTTCAGTTGCACGAGTCTGGAAGCTCTTTCTTTGGAGAATATTTCCTCGTACTGCCTGTCTCAGGAACATAATCCTAGGCGTCAGTCTGTATGTAATCACCTAGCTGCTTCTGCCCCCTGGAGTGGTTGCAGTGATGCCTAGCCTTACACCATAGATGAAAAGCCCTTATAGCACATGACTTAAGAACCCAGTGGGATCTAGAAGAGTATGACTGCCATGAGTCAGAAAGCAGGTTACAGTGTAGTACTGTTTCTATTTGCACCTGAGCGAAAATTTTAATTCAGGTTGTGGAGAACTAATTTGGCCTTTCTTCTGTACAGAACTGGATAGAACTTTTCCTTGTCTCCTGTGTTGGAGTTAAACAATGCAAGATAAGAGGCTATGATTTCTCAGGGTCTAGAAAATACACATCAGAAATGTGGCACCACCCTGACCCCACACATTACATATCACTGTGAATAGTGTTGTGTGGATTACCCTTTCTTCTTCTTCTTCTTCTTCTTCTTCTTCTTCTTCTTCTTCTTCTTCTTCTTCTTCTTCTTCTTCTTCTTCTTCTTCTTCTTCTTCTTCTTCTTCCTCTCTCTCTCTCTCTCTCTCTCTCTCTGTCTGTCCCTCTCTCCTCGTCTCTCTGTCTCTATCTCTCTCTGTCTCTATTGCCTCCTCTCTCTCTCTGTGCCTCTGTCTGTGTCTCTGTCTATGTCTGTGTCTCTCTCCCTCTCTCTGTCTCTCTTGGTCTCTGTCTCTCTTTGTCTCCATTTCCTTCTCTGTTTCTCTCTGTCTCTGTCTCCATTTCCTCTCTGTCTCTATCTCTCTGTGTGTGTGTGTCTCTGTTTCTGTCTCTGTCTTTGTCTCTCTCTCTTTCTCTATCTCTCTGTCTCTCTCTGTCTCTCCTCCACCCCCTCCACATTGCAGAAGAGACTGCAGGGTTGAGACCTTTGTTCCAGATAGCCACTATGCTAGCTAGACTTAGGACTCCTTGGCTCTGCTCACCTACCAGAATACCTTAGCGTCCTTATTCTCTCCATGGGTTGAACTGGATGTGGGAGATTAGAATCAGTCGCTAGAATTCCAATAACTTTCCTTTGGGATTATAAATGTGAATTTTTCTGGACTGTGATGAAGTCCAAACTGGAAATGTAGCCTTTGTGTGACTGTAGATAATTTACTTCAGCATGCAATATCTCAGTGTTCGTATCTGCAAAATGCAGATAATATAAGACATTATCTTAGGAATCACTGTGAACACGGAATGTGTTGGTGTATGTTAGGTGTCCAGCATGACTAAAACATTTCATTGCAATAACCACAACTACACTTCACATGGCAAGTAAATTGTATCCTTACAGTGATATCATTCATGTTTATTTTGATTCTTTATATTTAAGATAGAAGTCAGGAAAATCAAATCTCAGTGTTTAAAAACATACGTTAAGAACTGAGGTTCACAAATGATAATGGGAATTGTGTGACTCATGTTTCCTTCCAGAAACTCTTATGGGACATCTGAAATGGGGCATCTCTTACCCTGGAGAGACATGCAACTTGCTGGGCTGCATTTCTATTAACCTAGATTACTTTAGTGTACAGCACAATCGTTATATGGGCGATGTTAGGCTTGGGTCACTGCTCACGATACTACGATTCAATTTCTCTAATTATTTGTCTTCTTTCTAGTTCAAGACACAGGTCAATGAAATAGGCAAGTGGCCTCTTAAGGAATCAAACTTGTAAAAAATGTAATTGATCGTAAATTCTTCTTAGTCTAGGGTTATTGAAAAGTAGTCTGCACTCACCAGACAATAAGTAATACTTGGCTTTATGAACTGCCATGTGCTGCAAAATTTGAATAATTACATAATACATAACAGGTACATTACCATATTTTTCAAGTTCTATGTAATACTGGGCACACTTTCTGCATTTGGACAGTACAAGTCCTGTTACCACAAAAGTCTAGTTTGAATTTAAATGTATTACTCCTGTCACAAATGTCATGTTAGCATTAACTTCTTAATGTTTACACCGGATAGTGACAATGTTATTCTTTCCTGTGAAGTGACATCTACTTTGTATCTGGGGGTCATGAGCAACTAAGAAATTATGTGCTCACACACATAGTCAATGAATCTCCTTTTCTGAGATGTCCTTCATTATAGAGTGTTTTGGCATGAGCTGGAGGAAGGATGTATAGTAGATGCTCAGGAAAGAGAGTTCATTGTTGGGTCTGGGGAGATAGCTCGGTTGTTTTCAGGCACGTACGCAGCAAGTGCAAAGACCCAGGTTCAATCCCTAGCACCACAGGCTGCATGGGCACTACCACTCCTGGTGTGCCCTGCTGGCCAGTGACACTAGGCATAGTGTGCATACCTGTTATCCCAGAGGAAGCTGAGACAGGAGGATCACTATGAGTCTGAGCTGTGTAGCAAGACCCTGTACCAAATAAACAAATAAATAAATAAATGTTAAAAAATACTCCTTAAAAAAAAAAAAAAAACTGTGTCCTTATCTTAAACATTATGGACAATAACTGTTTACAGCTTCTTTGTTAGTAGACTAAAGAAAAATACACACAGTGAATAGCTGTATGGTAAATTATTTTTTAATGTTAGAAAGTTATTTGGAGTAAATTGTTAAATGCAAGCAGGAACCAATTAGAAAAAAGAAAAAAAATGAGCAAATAGTTTGATTTTCGTCAAGTAATAAAATCAGTCAATCATCTAGATACTCAAATTCTTATTAATTTTTTGTTTGTTATAAATGCAGAACCAGCTTCATATTTATACCAGGAAAATAGGGCAAACAACGGAAGAGCTGAACTATTTCCGTACATATAATTTGCTTTTATAAATACAGCCAGTATACAAGAAAAGCTGAGGTATACCAGTTTCTAGGGTACTAACCAATAACTTTTACACTTATAAAACTGAACAAGAGTTATTCACTTTCATTTAATTCTCACAAATAAGAGTAATTTTTAAAAGTTTTACACTACTGGGGCTGGGGAAATAGCTCTGTGGCACAAGTGCCTGCCTGGCAAGTGCAAGGTCTTGAATTCAAATCCTGGTCCCACACACACAAAAAAATAAAAATAAAAATAAAAAAAATTACACTACTCATACATAATTTTGCATCTACTTTCAATATGCAACCAATTGAATTTGGAGATCTTTATTCACGCATGCAACCTGCACACTGATAAGCCAATCTAAATAATAAATACTTAATTTTGTGTTCTCTGTTTCCATATTAGTTGGTTTTTCTGTTCCATTGTGCTGTTTTTCATCTACCCCACTTGTACTGAAACATCTTTGGAAGAAAGTACATATAAAAATATACCCTTCGATAAATGTTTTACCCTTCGATACATGTTCTTTCCTCTTCAAAGTAAAATTTAATAGCATTTAACATTATTTCAGCTGAGTTGTTTGTGCAAATGTGGTCTGTAATCTTAAGCTTGAATAAACATTACCATTTTCTAGGTGCATAATTATGATCTGACATATTTTCTAAAGTCTATTACTGTCATCGTTCTCATGTTTAACACTTGAAGACCTCCAGATTACAAACAACCATAAGCATATGCCCTACTAATTAGATATATGCCCAACTTTCTATAGAGAATCTTTGATATTCTTCTTATACAAACTTTATACACGTTTTTAAGAACACAATGAAGAATCTTTATCTCTTGCCCAACCAAGCATCTCTTGGGGCAAGTTCTTACTCAGGAGAGATGGAGAGCATATGGCACTGTGAAGAAAAAGGCACAGTGCCAGGAAACCACAGATGTGGCTTTCAGGCCCATCTCTGCGTATGGTTGTGTTATTTGCCACTTCCCCACTTTCTTGGAAAGTGCTCTAGTTTAAACATTGTACATGATATTCCACCTTGGGGTCTCTAGAAGAAATACCTCTGCTGGGGAGTCCTGCACTATCAATGAAAGCAAATAAACACATGAAGAAAATGGGGTAGGGTGAGTGAAGGGAATTGCATACAGATTTGGAACATCATGTGGGCCATTCCCAAGACCTCTTTGGCCATAGACATCGCGAAGTGGGACACGTGGTCTTCTTCCCACATAGGCAGCTTCTAAATAGGGAGCTTTGGCCACCGAAGGACTCTTTTGTACAGATGACATTTGCCAAAGCAGTAGAAGCGCCAGGAAGGGGGCATGTGGCTGGAATTGTTGCTGCCACCTTTCTACTCGTTGATTCTACCGTCATGACAGAAACACACCCCCCTTCTCATGAGACAAACCCGGGCTTGAAGAAGCACAGCAGGTTGCCTGGTGTCCGATGACGGGCAATGACTTCCAGGGATGGAATGAAAATGCCTTTTGTGTCTTCTGTTAATATTCAACTGAAAACAAATACAGGCTAGCCTCGCAAACACCTAAAAACTGATGACAGAGTGGACAGACGACGGTGACAACCTAATGTGGTATCATGACGTTAGCACTGCTTTCTCTGACTTAACTCACTTTCCTAATACGGAGACCTCACTTGCGCCGACTGAAATCTGCTGAATGTTTTCGGGAAGTTCCGCTTGAGGCATCACGACAACACTGTGTCATTTCTTTCAGCAGCCCGACGCTGTCGTTCTGTGCTTACCTCTTTTACCTTAGTCCAATCTCGAAATACCCTCCGGAGGAGTTCTTTTTATTCTATGGGTTTTCTGTGCTATCCTTGACCTCTAGCATTTCCTATTTATGAGTAACAGGGTATTTGAAAACCAAGATTGAATGTGAAGGAATTCTTCGATGCTCCTATTCCTTCTGTGCGCCTTTATTAGCTGGAGACACAGAGATACAGATATGCACATCGTGTGATTCATTACCAAAGGGAAGTGACCTGTAAGTGTGGAGATTTAAATGGTGAATCACATGCGGTTGCCACCTCCAGCTGCTCTTTCTCTGAAGCTTCCACAAGGAGCTTTGGAAAACGAGCTGGTGAAAAGGGCTCATCAAGGCCAGCATTAAGATTTAACGCTATTACACATAGGAACTGGATATGGCTGTTCTTTAAGACTTTGTACTCATTTTCATTGATTAAATAAAGACATTTAAATAGAATGTTTACGAATTTTTTTCTTCCCAGGTAAAAAGTTTGAACTTCATAGAATATCTCTGATTTCCAAAAATGTTGTCTCTTTCTAGCTTTCTCCCTAGACTTATTACCTCCCAATTAAACCCATTACATACTGTATTTTTCTTCTACTTTAAACACCCATGCTCAGATATCCAATCTACTCTATAGCATAATTCAAAACTGAGACGCAGAAGAATATAATAATTATGAACATCTGTCCCGAGTAATAGGAAATACATTCAAATACTCATTCTATCTTATATGCATTGTGCAGTGGTCGGTAAGGTATTTAATCTCTCTGAGAGTCTAGTTCTTCATCCATAGTGTGAGATAAATTACAGCACTAACTTTGCACAGGAGATAGGAAAATAGTCAGCAATTAATTGAGAGCATAGAAAATACTGTCTGGCAATTGGAATATGCACCATAGCATTATGCATGATTATTGCTTCTAAATAGAAAGTCTTGGCAGGTAATGGAAAAAGTGAGAGGAGAATTTATGGCGGACTAACGGACACTGTTTGCCAGATCATGCATGAGAATACGGGCCTCAAAATACAGCAGCTATTTCAAAAAAATGATACAAAGGTCACTTGCGTACTTACAAAGCCATTTTGACATCCTCAGATGTGCATCGAAACAAATGAGTGAAGAAAAAAAAACATATGAATAAGAAATAGTAGAAACAAAGCAGTTGCTTACACTGGAAGAGAATTCATAGCCTGAAGAAAGAAATTCTTGTGGAAGCTGTGGTTCTCCTGCCTCAGACTTGCAGAGTGCTGGGGTTCTATGCGTGCACCACCACCCTTGGATGGATGTTCTTATTTACCAATATGATCAAACTTTAAATGATTAACCAGATGTCTCAAATATGCTAAACTACTGGTAGTCATCTACTATAAATTAAGCATGGTAAATATTTAGGCCAAAATTTCAAAGTCTATATTAAGATGAATTAGAAGAGTTTAATGGAACAGTGAATACAGATTTCGACTTGCCCTTGACCACCAGCAAGAAAAAGAAAAAAAACATGCTTAATTGCAATGCATGAAACGCAGAGCTAGATTGGTGAGATGAGCTTTAGGAGGCTTAGATTCAATAGCCTCCAGCATCACAAGCTTCACTGGTGGCCCACTGCAATTGCAGAACATTTGACTGTGTATGTATCTGCTTCCTCTTAGTCCAAAGAGAAGTATATTCTTTTCCTTTTTTAAAATTTTTTTTCTAAGCAACATCAATAGGGAGGTGGGTCATGCCCACACACTGTACTCTGTAGAACGATTGTGAGGACAATATGCAATATGTCAACTTTCAAAAAAAAAGAAAGGGGGGGAAAAAGTAATGTTGATTGAAAAGGGTTAATGTTTAATTGTTTGATCAATCTTATACACCTATACGTATTAATCTAAACTGATCTGATGATGAAAATATGTAATATAACCATTGTTAAATTTAAACAATAAAAATATTAAATTAAAAAAATGAAGATGAGAGTCAGGAATAAGATGTATTCACAACATGCATAGCCTTGGAATCCCAGAATGAGAAGGTAGAGATAAACAACTAAAAATAGTAAGCTTACTTCAGCAGCAAATGAGGGGTTGTGAAATTAAAAGAGCAGAAAGAGCTAATCTAATAATTAATAATGAGTAGACCACTAGATTTAAGTCCGGCTATTTAAAAAAAAAAAAAAAAGAAGAAGAAATTGTGCTTTTGTTTTCAATTGTAGTGACCAAGGAAGGTTCAACATACATTAATTCTCTCACTTTAATTTGACTTTGTATTTCATAACCTTGCGTGCTAACTAGGTTCCAAGTGGTATACTAGGGTCCTGAAATGGAAAAGGTAGTAACAAAATGGAGGAAGCCCGCAGAGCTGATCAAGCTACGTGCTGTCAGAGTTGCCTTAAAGAAACAACTGCTGATTATGTCTGTGGCTGGTTTTAAGATTTCAGGCACAGACAGTATGAAACGATGAAAATGTCATACCAACACCAGTGGACACATATGTAGAACACGAAGGGTGAATGCTGATTGGTTTTAAGAGTGAAGTGTTTTCCAAGATCAAAATAAGTTGATAAAGTATGGAATCATTATGGATTGAATATTTATGGTCCCCCAATTCATATATTGAATATGTAATCCTCAACAGGATGGTATTTGGAGAGGAGTGTGTCTGGTGGCAAGTTGGATTAATTTGGGTAATGAAGGTGGATTCCTAATGAAATCTTAATCATCGATTGTTTTGTAAATGAAGTAAAAGACATCTTCAAGGAAAGTTCAGGTGGTAACAAAGGAGAGGACCACTGTCCCAAGGCTGGGGAAGGAGGCTTTAGCAGGATAAAATCTGTAATATCTTGAGCCTAGTTGTTTCCAGGCTAGAAACGTGGAGAAATGAGTGTACAGTTCTTAATCCGCTCATACCAGGATATTTTGTTATCTCTGTCTGAGCTGAGCAAAAACAGGAAAGGTGAGTGCGACAAAAGTGTGCTGGAGTAATAAGCCAGTCTTGAGCTAGAGGAACGACATACATGTATCTGGCCAACACGATACTGAGGGAAAGAAGCAAAGCCCAACATACGTGTTAAGTAAATGATTTAAATATATTTATGAAACTGTGAAAGATAAATTATATCTAGTGAGGCAAATTAAAAAGGAGAAGTGAAGAACAGGCTCATATAATAAGGTAATGGTTACCTTTCTGTGGAGGGGTCACGATTCAAAGAGAGTAAGATGGAAGTTTCTAGTACATCGCCATTGTTTTATTTCTTAGGTTGGGTTGTAGTTGTTTCATCTTCACATTCTGTTAGATCCTTGGATTGTATATGTTGGGCTCATATTTTGTATATATGATAGTAAAAAAGGCAAAAAAAATTAAATGAAAATACAAAATTCGGAATTGCAGTTCCTTCAGGCAGGAAAAGGAAAGATGTGTAGGTGAAGACAACAAAATCTGCACAAATGTTGCATAAATTATTTTGTGTAGCTCTTACAGAGAAATAAAAATGATTTAAAATGTTTGCTCGAATTTTACTTTGTGAGAAGCTTTGGCTAAATTGTGCTGAATTTATATGGATTACGAAAGTACAACCTTTTGTTTACTAAGATTGTTTTCAGGTTTTCATGTCCTGCAAGAGAGTGTGATACCCAGGAAGGCATTTATAACTTTTCAACACCAAGTTACATGCTGATGGTAATCGCTGTCACTAGTGAGCCCTTGTAATTTTGTTCAGGTGGATCAATACTTGCTAGCAATGCCATGATTAGATATATATCATTATTTATGGGCACTGACATAAACATAATAGTTCCCTGACACACTGATGACAAGGCCCGCGTTTGAACTGAATAAATAAGTTCCAACCCAGTTAAAAAATATATTATTGAATTTTTGTAGTATATGAGTTATATATTTGTGTGCTCAGGTACTGAAGTTTAGTTCTCTCTCTCTGTCACTGTCTGTCTGTCTGTCTGTCTCTGTTTCTGTCTGTTTATCTATCAACCTATCATCTATCTCTATCTGCCTATCTATCTATCTATCTATCTATCTATCTATCTATCTATCTATATGTTTTCAACCTCCCAGCTCCCCTGTGCTGGGACTACAGGCATTTTGCCACCACACCTGCACTCGGTTTCCAGCCCAGTGCACCTGGGGGCAGGGCTGGCATGGCTTGTGGTATAGAGATAGAGCCCTGGACCTTGTGCTTGGCGAAGCAGGCCTCCAGGCCCCTGTGCTATCTTGCTGGTCCGTAGCTCACAGTACTATTTTTCTTCTAAATGAGCAATTCATAGAAAATCAGTACTGATGTGTAACTTCACTGTTTTTCCTTGACTCTGACGCGCCTTCTGGAAGCCTTTTAAAATTTTTTTGCAATTCAGTTTCCCAAGTAATAAAAATTGAAGATTCCTCTGTCACTGCGACCACATTGGAGGATTGTCCCGTAGATCAAAGTACATTCAGATTAGATTTTAAGCAATTAAGAGGTATAAATGTAAATGGTCATCTTGATATTAATTATCCTTGATGCAAAACTATGTTTCAATTCAGATGCATGTGTACACATCTAAAAAAAAACCCAAAACACTTATGGGCTTAAAAATGATGCTTTACAGTGACATTCTTCAAAGGCTTTATATATAATCCCTTCATAAGAGCATGTATAACATAAACAACATATTTGTTTAGATATAAAAACACTAATATTTATGTTTATGATTGTTTTCATTATATCTGCCTTGTATGGGAGTATAGCATATAACGCACATTTGTTTCAGTGATTTCAGTCTGCTACACTGTTCTAATTAGCTTCAGGTTCAGAAACTTTACCTTTATAATACATAAGTTGTACTGCAGTGGCTTCCAAGAGGAACTACATAGGTCTGTGGTAATTTTTTCTCAGACTCTATGAAGTATGTCATTCTTTTTCTCAAATGGAGTTGATTTTATTCAATATAGCATATCTCAGTGCTTATAAAATCCAGAGGGAAATTATATTTTAAATTACTTAAGAAAAAAGCAGCATAGCTTGACATCAAGGATTAACGACTCCTACATAAGTTAATTTATTTTTAAAATGTGAAATATGTGCATGCTGATTTTAGCATTTGATACTATCGCTCAGATTTTGCAGGTATATTTTGTGCATATTATGCAAATGATGACCCAGATTTAATAAGATTTAATAAGATAAGAATATTTATGAAACAATATAAATGTGTTAATGTATCTGATTATCTAGAAATTTTTACATATTAAACAAAACATTCTAGGATAGTCAAGCTGTTTTCTGGCATAATTATACATAAAGGCATTAATTCAACAGTAATGAAAAAAAAATGCAGAGTCCTTCCTGAGTGAAAGCGTTTGTGACAGAACCAACGAAAGAAAAACAAGGGACATAAGCTATAGTTTCTTTTGTGCAGTTGTTCACAGTCCACCCTTTAGAACTTACAAGGAATGATCAGAAAAAATGAAGAATAGTTATGCTTAAAAAATTACAGCTCAAAAGAACTATCGTCAGTTGCCTTCCCAATACTCCACATTGCTTCGAGCACCCTTGTCCCTTGGCGTGTCACTTTCTGAGGCAGTTCCGGCAGTCTTCTCTTGTGAGTCTTTTCAGTTACTCTGTCGTGACTGCCTAAGCATCCTGAAGTGATTGAAAAGCAGATATAGGTGTGCAAGATTTGGTCAAATAATTGTACAATAACCCTTGTTTTCAATAAACTTTAATGTTTTATGTCTTTTGTACTTTTTATTTTTTAGTTTAAAGAGAGTATAATAATAACTGATAAAAGATTAAAAGCATTGCTCATTTAGAACAACAGTTAAATGCCTGCCATGGTCCTGAAGTCGCAGAGCGGCAGATCTAGTGAACAAAGTACATGAGGAAACAGAAATTTTCATAAATATCTTGAATCAATTCAGAACACCCAGGCAGTGGACTACAATCACTAGTGTTTACACTTAATGGAGGAGCCTTTTACGTGAACACAGTACCTGCCTGTTAATGAAAATTCAGTGTATTGGCAGAAGTCTCTGATGCTGGTCTCCACTAGAAAGTAGTTTACCTAAGCCGGGCGTGGCGGTGCACACCTATAATCTCAGCACTTGGGAGGCTGAGGCAGGAGGATCAGTAGGAGTTTGAGACCAGCCTGGGCTACAAAAGTGAGCACAAAGCCAGCCTGAACTGCATAGTGAGACCCTGTCTCAAAAAGACAAAAAAAAAAGTTGTTTATCTATGTAATCTATGTAACAAATAGATAAGATTGTGGTCCTAGGAATCATCTGCATTGTATAAAATTAGAAATTATTTTATACAATTCTTAGTTGTCTATAGCTGCACATCAGCAATTGGAATGTTTTCTGATTATAATGGAAAGTTGCCAGCCTGCATTTTTATGTCAACTATCATTTTATTCTCCAGTGTGTGTTAAATCCATTTATCTTCAGAAAAATAATACATAAAAAATAAGAGAATTAGCAAAATTAATGGGATGATGAAGTGGGTGTTAACATTTTGGCAGTTGATCTATTTGTGCTTTTAGACACTTGTTAAATGGATTATTGATTTAATTTCATGTTAACTTAGTGATAGTGTAATAATTCTCAAATGTGAATTTAATACTTACAAATGTTAAATTACAAATTCAAATGCTAACACGGTCATGTACGTGTGCGATGCTTCATAGCAGATGCTACTCCACAAATTTAAGTTTGACAAGAGAGTCACCTTGGGCAGCAGGCAATAATTAGCAAAGTTAGAACCAAACATTCATTCTTTAGACTCTGCTAGCTATGCCGCTCCCATTGCCCTAGGCTGCTGCATTATTTGTATTCATTAAATAAGTCTGAGACTAAATTAAATCACATATTCATTCATGGTCTACACGTCTTTTACAAACACATCCGTTGCTTCCCTGTCTTTACAACACGTTACCCGTGTTGAGCCAACACCCACGTCTCGGACAACGGTCGAAAGAAAGTGGAAAGCTTTAAAGAACAAGGATGCAGCTATCCGTGAAATTCAATCACAGCAAGAATCAGAAGTCAGCCGGAAATAGATGAATAAAATCCTTTACCAAAACCATAACTTATTTTTGTTTAATGTCTGCTTCAAATTAGCAAGCTAGCTCAGCTTTTTTAATGGCTTGGTGTTGGCAATACCCGAGAGGGATGTTCTCCTCGGGGAGCTGGTAATTGCATGTCTTGTACCTGAGTCGTTGACACTTCCCTTCCGCCACGGGCCCCTCTGACCCTCTATCCGTAATCTTTCTACCTCCACCGAGTATTCCCCACCCTTGTTTCCCACCATTTCTTTCTCATTTTGCTCTTCAATTTGTTTATAGTTTGGGTCTTTTATACTGGAAAGATAATGCAAAATGTACTGGTCTGTGGCTGGTTTATTTCACTTAGCATGATAGTCCTGACTGAAGAAGAAGAAGAAAGAAGTTCAAACCATTTACCCAGGATGAGTGGTGCAAAATGAAAGCGATGCATGACGGAAAAAAAAAAATGGCAGCTACAAACCCTGCTACAGAAGTTCCAGTTCTTTCACTATACTAACATAGAAGGGCCAGCCAAATAGCTCAGTGGGTTAAAGCATCTGCAAGCAGGCAAAGGGCCCAGAGGGTGAATCCCTGGGCCTGTTGTGCCAGCCCATCCTTCCCCAGGACACACTGAGATGGCAGCTGAGACTGGGTGTGGTGGAGCACACCTGTAATCCCAGCTTTGGGAGGCTGTAGACAGGTGAATCACTATGAGTTCGATCTAGGAGTGACACCCTGAACACTCTCTAGCCCCTTCCCTTAAAAAAATAAAATAAAGTTAAAACCCTATCTAGATGCCCCTCCTGCCCCCTTCTTAGGATGGGGAGATAGGTCAGTGGCTTAAATATGTGCCTGGCAAGTGTGAGGAACTGAGTTCAGTCCCCGGTACCAAAAGGAAAAGGTAGAAACACCACAGAAAAGGAGGCATAGCTGTGTAAAAGGAGCAGCAAGCACAATCTACTTTTGTTATCAGAGCAGAACTCAATTACATAGGTTTATAATCACATTGCCATACCCATTGCATAGGATAATACAAAGTTGGACAGAGACTCTGTGGAGGACATTCTTAACATAGTGAAAGACATTGTCTAGTAATTTTCAAATGCAAAGTGTGTCTCGAGCACAAATATTTTTGATAGTACATGTTTGACAGAATGGAATTAAGGACAACATGGGTACAATAATAAATTTTAGGCAATATGATATTGTCTAACAAATATAGCCTAAGGAAGAAAAAGTAGTAGGTTTACAAAGGGAAAATCTAGCAAACATTCTGCCACCAACCATTCTAGGCTTACAAGGTTAACATCTGGTCAGTGTTTTCATATTAAGTACTTTCTGACACATTGCCAATAATACTAATTGACCTTTGGGTGCTCTTCCTTAAAGCTGATAGCCCCTAAAGTTTATGGGAAAACATCTGCCAAACAGAAATCAAGGAAAAGTCTTACAAAATACATGGTTCTGACACAGTACCATCCCTGGGAAAGAGGAAGGGATTCTCAAAGGTAGAGTCAGAAAACACGTGCTCAGTCTATATTGCAAAATAATTGAGCAGGCAGTTTATAAACTGTACTTTTTTTGTGAAATATATAACTAAGACATGTTTACCACAAAAATAATTCAAGGAGCCTGGCGTGCACAGGGCAAGGGGGTGGCAAATGAGTGCTGCTGTGGTCAGAGGAGTAGGTGCAAGGTAAAAACAGTTTCTGAAATACGTCTTTTGCAGTTAGAGGATCAGCCACTTCCCAGAGACATTCTTGCCAATATACCTTGGTGTTAAAGAAAATTCTTGAACAGCAATTATCGCTGTTATTTCTGTCTTAACTGGAATCCTGTTTGCACAAGGTTCTAAATGTCCTTTTGGTTTACTTAACGTTATGTCATGCTCATCTTTCCATATCGACCCCAATAGCTAGCTCTATTTCTTGTTAACCAAACGAACACCTGTAACTCTCCCTAAAAGTCCTGGTGGAAAGGCCCTATCCTACTGAAACTTATCCATTAACAACAGTAGGGAATATTCAGTCCTCAGCGGATTTGTGTTTGGAACTTTCTGGAAGTGCTAGACTTCCAGAGTCATGTTTTATTAACATTGACTCCCAGCATTTTATTAGAATAGATTTTATTTTCTCTTTGCATCAATTAAATTGACTGACAGTCTACAGCGACTTGTCTAGCAACAACTAGGGGATTCTTAGATTTCCTACTTCACTATGCTTCAAGATATTGAGCATCTGTCACTAGAAAGTCACATTTTTTTCTGTTGATGAAAACAATTTCACTTTTAACATCACTAATAATTTCCCAATGCAGTAAGCCCTTAGATTATGCAGTGGCTGATGCCATAGATTTTTTGAAGTTTTGTTTTTCCTTGAACATAATCTTTAGTTCTCTGTGGAGGTCGTCAAGAGCCATTCGTGAGTCTAATCATGGTGCTTGCCTCTGTCTACATGAACAGATTTTAATGCCCAAATATTAAAGAAATAATCACAAAAATAAACTAAAAACAATAGGGTTTGGCCGGGCGTGGTGGCACACGCCTGTAATCCCAGCACTCGGGAGGCTGAGACAGAAGGATTGATGTGAGTTCGAGACCAGCCTGGGCTACAAAAGTGAGCTCAAGACCAGCCTGAACTGCATAGCGAGACACTGTCTCAAAAAGACAAAAATAAATAAAAGATAGGCTTTGGACTCATAGTTAATGGCATATTTATAAAGATTCATCCTGCATGAGTAGAAAGGAACAGTATATCTGCTACTTATCTTTAAAGTAATTTTAAAAGGTATAATAACTCAAAAAACACTTTTTGAGATTTATGTTTCACGCACTCAATCCTATTGTCTTCATTTCAGAACTCACCCATCCCTCTAGGCCTTTGCAGAGTACACAGGTTTTCTCTCCACTTTCTGCTAGTTTAAAATTTCTCTGATTTTTCTGTCTCTTCGGTACGAAGAACCTTCTTGTTTAACTAATATATCTGACATTGTAGAACAGAAACCCTGTGGCTTTGTAAGGAGTACCAAGCACAGAAAGCATTTTTAGGAAAGGCAGTAAAAGAGAAAAAAGGAAGAAAAATGTGCAAGATAGGAAAATCCTGAAAGATAATTTTTAAAATATTATTCTATTAGAAATATATAGTAACTTGCATAGTGTCTTATACCGATAAAACAAGGTCTATAGGGACTCACTAAGGAGATCAGATTTGCAGGGATCCTCCTGTTTTCAGGCTCCCAAGGGCTGGGATTACAGACATATGCCATCATGCCCAGTCTTAATGGGCAGCCTGAGCAAGCCCGGAAGGCAGGGTTGGCATGGAAGGCTGGTGAGCCAACTCTGGTCCCTATGTCTGCCTAAGCGGGAGCTTTGATTCGCTGACCTAGCTCGCTGGCCCTTGCTTCCCTTTTCTTGTTTGATTAATTTTACAACCAAACTCTGAATCTAAATTACAATGTTTAACTCTAGGAATTATGACTTAAATAATTTACTGTGATGATTTTTTTTTTTTTTGCTTTAGTTCTTCTGAAAGAAAGTGAGAGCCTTACATTGCCTAGGCTGAAGTTATCTGGCTAGGAATAACGTATAACTAAATTATTACATGTAAAACATTGAATACAGTGCCTACAATATAGCTGACATGTATTTTCACTGGATGCAATTAATGTGAAGACTTTATTTCATGAGTGTAAGCTATGCCAAAATAGGATTGTTTTCATTTCCTAATTAAGACTCTTTGAAATTTCACTTTTTAAGAGAAAAGACTCATAGCCCTCTATCTGACCATTATAACATACATGATGATTATGATTGCGCTCCACATTTTTGTCCCTGCTCCTGGGCTGCACTCCACGCTCTAAATCCTTTGTTTTGTGCCCATGGATATCGAGCATTATGGGATGCAGCACCAAAATTCTCTGGCGAGGTGGCTTCTCATGGACTACAGTGCCCACTGGAAGCTCCTAAGAGCAGCTCAGAGAAGTGAAGAGAGAAATTAGCATACTTCTTTCTCTTAACATCATTTCTGGCAAGCAGAGAGACATGCCTGGCTAGAATGTACCTGTAAAATAAAAACAATCAAGATTGGTTTGCACCTCTCTCATAACCATAATTTTCACTTGCTCTTCTGCCAGTATTTCCTTTCTTATATACTCTGTCCTTCAGGTAAAAGTATCTTCTCATAGTTGCTGGCTTTATAGAAGTTCAGTATCCATATCTTCCCTCATAATGCAATCCTTTTAAATTCTCCTCATTTTAGCCACCTGAGAAAAATTATATCACTAATAAGGTATTTTAATATAGAATGGCATGCATACTTTCATATTATAGTGCCAAAACCTAAAAATAAGAGATATTTAAATATGCAATCTAATAGCCTTTGCAAATGCCAATTGATGTCAAAACGGACTAAGGTAGTTACATTCTATTCCAATGACCAAAGCTAGATGAAATATATTGCTATCAAGCATATCCTTTAAGCATAAAATCTGAACTAGTTATGATTTATGACTGCACAGAAGTAATCCAGGCAAGGTTGCTGGCTCAACACTCATGAGTACTCCCTGAAACCCACCCTGTAAGGTGAGAAAAAAGTCGCAGCAGTGAAAATGTGTGCATCCAGGAGGAGATTATTTATGTGGTCTAGTATGAGTTGGGTATTATCCTAAAGGGGAAGTCGATACTTCTGAAGCTATGGCTGTATTCAATATCATAGCAGCAGAACCTAGGAAGGCTGAGAATACATTTGCAATTTTTATTGATTTTTGCTTTGCTTTATTTTGTATTTTAAGGTGGGGTCTACTCTGTGTTCAGAGTCTCCCTACTAGATCAGACTCTAGAAAACTAAACCATCAACTCAAAGTCTGCATGAACTATTTAATGAGTTTAAGGCTAAGTTGAATTATAGAGTGAGACCTTGTCTGGAGGAGGAGGAAGAGAAAAAGAAGAAGGAGGAGGAGGAAGAGAAAGAGAAGGAGAAGGAGGAGAAGGAGGAGGAGGAGGAGGAAGAGGAGGAGGAGAAGGAGGAGGAGGAGGAGGAGAAGGAAGAGGAGGAGGAGGAGAAGGAGGAGGAGGAGGAGAAGGAGAAGAAGGAGAAGAAGAAGAAGAAGAAGAAGAAGAAGAAGAAGAAGAAGAAGAAGAAGAAGAAGAAGAAGAAGAAGAAGAAGAAGATCTCAAGGTTCATCTTCTTACTTAGAAATATCTCAAATTTACCCTTCTTGGCGACAGAGTAGTGCTGTGTTGTGTAAAAATCAAGCCAAACCAAAACAAACAAACAAACAAACAAAAAACCTACATTTTTTTCCTTTCCTCAGTTGGCGGATGTATGGGTTGTAGATGTTGATTATTTCTTTAAATAACATCACATGAATCCCCTGATGAGTATGGCACTTCATGATTTAATTATCTCTCAAACACATGAGAGTTTTGGAGAATATTTTAGATCTAAACCAGAGTATTGGATCATTGATCCTCATCAGACTTATGACCACTGCACCATGGAAAATGCAATTAGTACCGCTCTAAGAACTCCTAACATATTGTGTCAGCATTATCCAGCAGAATCGTACATGGCCCTCATCATGGGAAATCCATGTATTCCACCTCTCCAGGCCTCTAGAAACTTAAATATTACAGCACTGCTGAAAAGCCTCACATCTTCTCAGACTCAAGTCTCAGCTGTGAGCTCCTACAAAAATAAAAAAGAAAGCTACATACTTCAAGCATACAGTGACACAGGATAAATACTGCCATTCCCAAAGGGAAGAGTGACAGGATAGAGGGGAATGTCACTGATGGAAGTCTGAAAACCAGCAGGAAGAACACTGACTAATGGAGCTCCGTGTCCAGAACCAGGAAGAACTTGCAGTGAGATGGGAACTCCGAAGTGTGTAGCCACTTGCACTTCTGTAAGCTTGAGGTTTGCAACACACAAGCCCTCTTTTGAGTTGACTCTTCTATGTGTGGCTTTCACCAGCCAACCGTTGACAGGACTGGCATCTCCCACCTCCTGGGGTCTCCACTGCACTTTCAGGTTTACTATCACAGACTCATAAACAGCCTTCTCATGGGCACATTGTTTGTCATCTCAGAGCTTTATTGAAATCTAGGAGAATACCAGTATGACCACCCAACTCAGGTATTCTTTATGACTACAGAAACTAGGGCAAGTGGTTCATTCTACTAGAATGAAATCTCATTCATTTATTTTATCATTATTTTTGTATTTTTAAGAGTAGGGTCTACGGTGTGTTCAGGGTCTCACTACTAGATCAGACTAATTGTGAACTGCCGGTGTACAGCCTCCCAAGAGCTGGGATTACAAGCACACGCCACCACGTGCAGTCTCAATTGCCATGTCAAATTACCCCGAGACTGGGTGTGATAGTGCATGCCTGTAATCCCAGCTCTTGGGAGGCTGTAAACATCTAGGTCACTATACATCCAATCTGGCTAGTAAGACCCTGAACATCCTGGAGACTCTTTGCCCCCTGCCCCCCCAAAAAAACCATTTAAAAAATAAATAAAAATAAAAAAAAAAGAAAATAACACAAAAAACACACTATTTTTTTCTCATTTAGGAACAGTTACTGTTTTTTATTCCACAGACTTAGGATAAAGATTATATATCATTCATACATAGGGTCACAGATCCAATAGGAGACAGAAATTTTGTTTAATTGTATTTTACTTTAAAGATGTTCACCACCTCTCTACTTTCATACCATCTCTTCTGGGCATTAAATAATAATGCCTTTGAATATTCAAGTGAAAATTTCAGTGTTTTCTACCCATATTTCTTAGAAAAATAAGAACAAATACTTTTTTTAGATTTTTGTTCTTTCACAGCTTGTTGAATACAAAGCTTCATCTTATTTTCATGGGCTTTGAAATCTCAGCATAATTTTCTGTACTGAAGTTTGGACAGTTTTACTTTCGCCTATATTATTACTTTTACCCAATAAATATATTCTACACCCAGGTGTCACGCACCTGGATGCCCAACTTCATGCCTCAAGCCCTTGAAAATCAAGAATCTCAGTGGTCTTATAGTTGTTACTTGAGCACTGTACACATCATAGACTGTTATATAGACGTGATGAGATATTAACTAACCTATGAAAAGTTCAGTTATACATCCAGAACTTGAAGATCAAAGGAAAATGAATATTTTTTTTTCAGAAAAAGAATACTCCCACTATTTTGAAGTTGAGCTTGAATTCTGGCTAGGTTAACTTACATTTGAGACCATTTGGTAGGCATATCTGGAAGCTGTCTCCTCTTGTGCATACATAATGTGTAAGTTCCCCTGAAACTATGAACAATTACTCATGCAATGAAGACGGGCTCAGCTGTTTGTGGAAAGGGCAGTCAGCTCATTTTTCTTTCATTCCTAGTCTAATTCTACTCTGTGATCAGGAAATGAGGAACGGTCTTTTACAAAAAAAAAAAAAAAACTGAACACACTCCTTCAAATTTACACTAAATATCCCCAAATTAAAGAGCAAAGTAGAATACATGTATAGGAAAATACATGTATTTTCTTCCAAAGTTATAATCTTTCTTCCAAAGTTCTCAGTTGTTCTAGAAACCTACTAAATAAAAAGAAGCATTATTTTGCTTCTCATGATAAGGTTCTGTAGTAGATTTCTAGCTCATGGTCAACTTATTATATCCAAGAAGTTAAAGTAGTGCAGTGCTGAGTATGGAAGGCCTACATGAGAATTGTTGTCACCCATAGAAAAGGCAGAAGAGGAGAAGCTGTCTGAGCGCTGTTAGGGACGCTGTTTGAAGAAGCTGTTGGTTCCTTTGAGCTGTTCTGCTGGAGGACCTTGTCATGCTGACTTTCCCGATGAACTCTGGAGGAGCTTGGGCCCTCATCCCGAGCAATGCTTTCTGGCTCTGGAGGAGGAGTTGATGCGCTGAGCAGCCTCATGAATCTTGTCACACTGGTTGTCCTGGTGGGAACCCGACTTTCCTCATCACTGAAGAAACTCAGGACCTCATTGTTGCTGAGGATGGTGATGGTACTTTTGGGGGAGTTCTGGTGCTTACCTTGAGCCTTGCTTCCTCGCTCCAGGTCAGATCCTTCAGCCTGCCAGCACAGATCCTTCACCTTGCTGCCATGGGCTTCGTAGCTTCCACCACTGGCCTTTGGGCCTTTCCCGCACAGAGCTGTGAAGCAGGCCTGAACGAGACTTGGTTGTGGGCTTCAGGCCGCCAGTTAGACTCGTGAGAGGCATGGCTATGAGCTCTAAGTTTTCAAATGGACTCATTCAGTATATTAGCATACAGGCCCTCTGCTGGATTCTTTCATAATTAATGTGAGGATAGATTGCCTGCATTTGTTGTATATGATTCTAGGGCTATTCACTATAAAATAATATAAAAAGTGGCCTTTACTATGTTGTTCACCTTGCAAAAACCCAACCACACCTAGTACTAATCAGCCCCCCACACTTTTTGTGGTACTGGGGATTGAACTCAGGACCCTGTGTTTGCCAGGCAAGTGCTTATTGTAATGAGCTATCTCCCTGGTCCCACACCATGTACTATCTGGTCCCACAACATGTACTAATTTCCAGAAGGTGGTACATCATGATTTAAGGTGAATTTCATTTTCAGAATAATATATTTTTTTGTAACAAGCAGCAACATGGTGGAAAAGGGGAAGTGTAGCTACTTAGAGAAAATCAGATAAAAACACAGGTAATTGGGGAAAAAGAAAAGGAGGTGGTCAAATCTGGTACCAAAAACAATTCAAAACAAAAGACTTGTGGTTGAAACAAGTACAGATATAAGTCTGTATAAAACGACAAACGAGTTCATAATGCTGCATGCGAAGTCGCCACGTGTGAGCAGGAAAAATAAGGTACTGCTTCGTCTCACTGCACCACAAGTGCAGTTGAGCCAGGCCACCAGGATAGATTTGGGATAGAAGACCTCTTGCTATTTGGCCTTCCACCACACATTCGATGTCACAGCCTGGTGGTAAATTTGGCCAGCAGAACACAGGTTCGTTTGTTTGTTTTGGGGATGCACCCTGCCAGCTTCCTGGAGCTCCTGCCCTAGTGACAACAAGGCTAGGGTCTCAGTGGAGATGGGTAAGTAGTGAGAGGAAGCCAAGGAACTTTCCTGCCCTGCGACCAGTGGCCTTGGAGAAGGAAACCAACTAGCAGGTTTCGAGCAACCTTGGGCCTCTGTGGAGCAACCAGTACCAAGGGGAGAGCGGCACTAATCCAGTGGCGTGGAGATTGCAGGGAGATTGAGTAACCATGTCTGCACGTCAGGAATGGCAGCCTCCATCCCCAGATCTATGACATCTGGTGACACGACCCAGAGAAACACCATGGAGATGCAGCACAGGAATCTGTGCCTAGGACCTGGAGATCCACGTGCACACAGACTGCGCAGGGAGAAGCCCCTGCTGGCTGCCTCTGCCTAAGGACACCACAGCAACTGAGAGAGTGGCGTCGTGGCTATCAGGGAAAGAAAACGTGGGTAGGACTCTGAGGGCATGCAGAAGGTTGCTGCCTGACAGCTCTGGCCCAAGCTGCCGCACTCAGAGACCAAGATCAGCCACTTGCCCAGCAATACCGTCAGTTGCCTTCCCAATTCTCCCCTTTGCTTCGAGCACCCTTGTTCCTTTGCGTGCCACTTTCTGAAGCAGTTCTGGCGGTCTTCTCTTGCGAGTCTTTTCAGTTATTCTGTCGTGGCTGCCTAAGCATCCTGAAGTGATTGAAATATTTCTCTTTCATGGTCATTTTTCATCTGGGTTCATTTTATTTTTCCTTAAACAGTAAAAACAAAAGCCAAAACAAGTGGCAAAAGTAATGGCCGAAACAGAGTATCATACAGCAATACATATAGTACGGAATTTCAAAACAAGGGTGAAAACTTAGCAATAGTTGTTATATTATGTATTTTCATTGTTGAATCTGTTGCTCAGGTTAGCAGATATAAGTACGCAAGATTTGGTCAAGTAATCGCACATTAACCCTTGCTCTCAATGAGCCTTAATGTTTTATGTCTTTTATACATTTTATTTTTTTTTTTAGTTTAAAGAAAGTATAACAATAATTGACAAAACATTAGAAGCATTGCCTGAGGCAGATGTGGCAGGATTACCTACCAGTCTTCTGGACTCCAATTTGGATTCTGCCACAGAACTGTGGGCACCAGACAAAATTTTCATTTGTTTCTTTGTTTTATTTTCTGCTCTCTGTCTGGTGTTCATTTTGTTTTTGTTTGCTCAGGTTTTTATTTTTATTATCTTGAATTATGTTTCTCTTTTTACTCCTATCAAGCACCTTTCCTGATTTTCTTTATCATATTCATGAGGGAGTGCTATGTCTACTATTTCTGAATTGCTCCAATATCCTTTTGATTTGCTATAATTAACCATAGAAACAAGGTATACAGTTATACAATAAAATCCAAGGCAAACCAAGAGCTTGTATGCTGTGAGCTTCCCCTTTGAGCATTTTGTCTTGTGTGTGAGGAGTATGTGAGAAGGATAGGGGACAAAGTACTGAGATAAATGAAGAGGAATACAGCATAAACAATGATTCAGAGTAAAGTATGCTGATGAAGCTTTGGATACAGCACAAAAGAGAAACAATGAGTAGGACCCTACCTTCCCAATTAAGTAGGGATGGGAAGTTGTTTTCTCTGTGGCTCAGCCCCTGGTGCTTTGGTACAGGGTAGAATCACACACAGGGTAGAATCATTCAAAGGGGACACTTGCAGCATACACGTTCTTGGTTCACACTGGATTTGATTGTATAACCGTATATCTTGTTTCTATGGTTAACTTTGCCAAACTGAACATTGCTATAGTTTATCGGTTCCTAGGCTGCACTTGATTTTATTGCTATTGATAACTGGGTTATTTTAGCCAGAATGCCTTTCCTCTTGCAATTGGTTCTTCTCCTTTATACAACATTATCATTATCTGAGGTTATAACCCCCAAGACTCCACTATACCGCAGGAACAGAAGCAGAGCCACACAGACAACTTTTCATCCCTACTTAATTGGGAAGTTAAAATCTTGGGAAAGACACAATGATCAAGAAATATCTAATACTAGATGACATTTTTGGGGAATACACACTTTCTAGGAAGCCACAGGTACCAGTGATAAATCTAGCTACTGTAAGAATTTCATGGGATAAATGAAAGGGATGAATGAACTGCAGTGCGTCTAAGGAGACTCACCCAGAGAAAAACATTCTCTCAGGCTTTCACAGAAAGCAAACTGGTCAAGCAATGGCCGTGACTCGACCCGAAGGCTGACACTGACAACAATTCTGCAAAGCACTGTACGTGGTTCTAAAGTTAATCCTGAGGGGATCTGACCTTGGAAGATACAAAAGATGAATGTCTTGCTACACAGGTCTTGCTTTAACTTCCCTCTTTTTTTTTTTTTTTGTTTTTTGTTTTTGTTTTTGTTTTTGTCTTTTTGAGACAGGGTCTCGCTATGCAGTTGTGGCTGGCCTTGAGCTCACTTTTGTAGCCCAGGTTGGTCTCAAACTCACACCGATCCTCCTGCCTCAGCCTCCCGAGTGCTGGGATTACAGGCGTGAGCCACTATGCCCGGCTTAACTTGCCCTTGATCACCCAGCAGAAAAGTTTAATTACCAGGCATGAAACACAGAACTAGACTGGTGTGAAGAGCTGTAGGAAGCTTGAATCAATAGCCTCCAACGTTGCCAGTTTCACTGTTGGCCTACTGCAATTGTGGAACATTGGACTGTGTACGTATCTGTTCCTCTTAGTTCAAAGAGAAGAATTTTTTTTTTCCTTTCCTTACCAATATCAATTGGAAGGTGTGTCATGCCCACACCCTGTGCTCTGTATTACTATTGCGAGGACAATATGCAGAGTGTCAACTGTTAGTAAAAATCAACGTTTATTGAAAGTGTTAATGTTTAATTGTTTGATCAATCTTACATACCTATATCTATTAATCTAAACTGATCCAATGATGAAAAGATGTAATATAACCATTGTTAAATTTTTTCTGGTTTTGAAATTCTGTACTACCTGCACTATTACTTTTACTGTTTTTTCTATCTTTGTTTCTGCTATTTTTAGTCTTTAAAATAAAAATGATAAAAAAGAATTTCATGAACATCTACACAGAAAATAAAACAAGATTTAAAAACAAAACAACAAGATACATAGGGAAAGGGTAACCCCAGATCTCTTTCTCTCTACTCTACACAGAAAAATTTCAGGAGATAATAAAATAAAGGAAATCAGAAGCCACTCACTTGATTTTTCTGAAATGATTACAGTAAAAAAAAAAAAAAAAAAAAAAAAAAAAAAAAAAAAAAAAAAAAAAAAAAAAAAAAAAAAAAAAAAAAAAAAAAAAAAAAAAAAAAATCAGATGAATGAGGCTACATAAAAAAGAAAGTGATATTTTCAGATAAAAAGAAACCATGATGTGAACAAAGGACTTGATCAGTGATTGTAGATTAGGCACAGACTAAAAAAAATAAAAAAGGAATTTAGGAAAGTGATGGAAACCATGAATGCTCAACATGAAATGTAATTCATGAACTTGACTCAAGTGGATATCCAGGAGATTAACAACTTCACTGGTGGTATCAACAATCAACTGAACTAAGGAGAGGATAGATCGTCAGGTCTCAAAAACAAAACTGCTATATTGATAATCAAAAGAAAAATGTCTTTCAAAAAGCAAGGAACTATGAAAAACCAATCCAAGAGCTGCAAGATAATGCAAAAAAGAAGCCATGTAAAACCCAGACAACATCAAAGCTTAAAAAAAAAAAAAAAACCTATTCACATAAGAGATAAAACTTCCCAAACATGAAAAAATAACTTCATGTGCAAATAAGTGAGTTGTATAGAACTCCAATGAGCCGTAATCAAAATAAATCTCGACCAAGGGATATAATAATTAGGATGCCAGAATCACAACACAAGAACAAAATACTAAAAATTGTTAGTGAAAAGAAACAAGTTAAGTATAAAAGAAAGTCCATCAGAATCACAGAACACTTCATAACACAAACCCTTAGGCCAAGGAAATTTTGAGGTTAAGTATGTCGAGTCCAGAAGGAAGACAACCTCTAACCCAAAGTGCTAACACCTGCAAAATTATCTTCCAATATCAACAGAAAAATAAGAGTTTCTTTAAAAGGACAAATTCATGACCACCAAACCAGTTCACAAAGTGCTCTTTAGGATATCTTACAAGGATTATTAAGACCATGATTACAAGACCACAAACAGAAGTCAGAGTAAATAAAGTCTGAAAGGTACAATAGATACTACAAAAGGAAAACCCATTCAAAGAGAAGGGACAACATGGATGAGGAAAGAGAGAAAAGAAAGAAAAAAGAGAAAAATATATATTTATGTATACATAAATATATGTATACATATATGTAAAATACATGTATATATGTATACATATATGTAAAATATATATTTATGTATACACACAGAAAAGTTTCATAACTATGCTGCTCACTTCTGCTGGTCTACTAAAAGGGCAATTCATGCTTAGTTTTTTCTTTCTAATTTCTCATAACTTCTTTCCTCCTCTTTCTCTTCCTCCTTGTCCTCCTTTGCTTTTCTTTCTTCTTTTTCTCCTTGTTCTTCTCCTTCTTCTTTTACCAATTTTCATGCTTATTTATATCAGGCAATCCAAAGAACTAATTTGAAGACAATGTTATGCAATATAACAGCACTTGTTTTATTTCTATTATTTTGTTTAGTGAACGTCTGTAATTTATTTTTGTGCTATTTTCATTCTCTTTAAAAAGAACAAAAGAAAAAAATGTGACCTGTATGGAGAGAGAGAGAGAGAGAGAGAGAGAGAGAGAGAGAGAGAGAGAGAGAGAGAGAAGAAAATTAATACGACAAGAAGCCAACACATACCAGTTATAACCATCAATGATGTTAATTCACCAACAAACTGAAAGAATTGAAAAAGAAACAACATCCAAAAAGTTGCTGTGTACAATAAACAGGTTTAAATAAAAAAAAATTTACGGGCTGAAAAATCAAAGGATAAAAAGCAATACTTCACATGGATGGAACCTCGAGAAAGAAGGGGTAGCTATTTTGCTTACAGAAAATGTGAACTTCATTCCAAGATAGACCAAAAGACACAAAGAAGGTCACTACATAGTTGTTCAGGGAATTGTAGAAGAGGAAGTGATTATAGTCATAAATATAGATCCACCAAATAACAATGTATAGAGACCGGGTGTGGTGGCTCGCATCTGTAATCCAAGTTCCTGGGAGGTTGGGACCTGTGGGATATCTCAGTTGTTTATGCATGTGTTCAGGCAGATGTAGTTAGGTGCAGGGAAACGGGGTTCAATTCCCAGCTCAACCAGTCTCACCTGGCACACCGTGAAAGCATCCTGAGACAGACAGAAATATAAAACCTTCTTTCTTAACTTATTTAAAAAAAACCCTTAACAGGTAGCTCACTATTAGTCTAATCTACTAGTGAGACTCTGAACACACTGTAGACCCTTCCCTAAAAACATACAAAATAACAGTAAAAATAATAATGATAATAATAATGACAACAGCACATGCCATTTTATAAATAAATATTAATGGACATGAAAAGTCAAATAAGCACTAATATAATATCCCACTTTCACAAATAGACAGATCAACTAGATAAAAATGTCAGCAAAGAAATATCATACCTAAAACAAATCTTGGAGACATAGAGTTAATAGGTACCTACAGAGTGTGACATTCCACAGCATCAGAGTATATATTGTTCTCAGATGTCTTAAGGACATTCTCCAAAATAAACCACATACTAACCTATAGAACATGTTTTAAGTCAATGCAAAGGAATTGAAATAATCCCACGCATAGTATCAGAGCATTGTATAATAAAATTGGAAATCAATGACAAAAGAAATCACAAAAAAAAAACCCCATAAACACATGGAAATTGAAGAGCACCCTCCTGAGCACCCATTGCATCACGATGAAAGGAGAGAAGGTATTAAGCAGTACGTTCCACTAAATGATAATGCCAGTTCAACACTGTGGAACTTATGGGACACAATGAAAGCAGTCCTAAGGGGAAATTTACGCTGGTGAGTTCTCACATGAGGAAAATAAACATGCTCGAATAATTCAAGGAGAACCTCAGACTTCTAGACAAAGAAGAACAAGTCAAGCCCAAGGCTCATATGGAAGCGAAAATTAAAAAGATCTGGGGAGAAATTCATTCAATTGAGACTAAGGAAACAGAATTAATGAATAAAAGAACTGTTTCTTCCAAAGATTATATAAAACTTGAAAAACATCTATCCAACTTTATTTTTGAAAAGAAAGAAAATACTAATGTTCGTACAATTAGGAATGAAACCTGTGAAATTACAACAGATTCTGTGGAAATAAAAAAAAAATATCCATATTTGCTTTGCAAATCTTTATTCTAAGAAAATGGAAAACACAGACGAGTAAGATTTCCTAGATATATATGAACTGCTAAATCTGAAACCGGAAGATTGAAAAATTCTAAATAACCCAATATCATTCATTGCAATTAAAATGTAATTAAAAACCTACTAACAAAGAAAATTTCAAGTTCTGACAGGTTCACTGCCTGCTGCATTCCACCAGAAATTCAGACAATTTAATGTCATTACTCCTCATTTCCAAGGAATTCAAATAGGAGCAGTAATCCCAAAATGATCCCTGGAATCAATTATTACACTGAAAGCAAAACCAAAGAAGGAACAACAAAAATCATTTGAACTATATTTCAACCTCCCTAATGAACACAGATGCAGAAATCCTCAAGAAGATACTAACAAACAGAATGTAGCATGTAAAAAGAAGTTTGCACACCTCGACCAAGTGGGATTGACCTCAGGAATGCTGGGATGGTTCAATATATGCAAATCAATGTGTGTAATACACCATAACAATAGAAGCAAACACAAAAACAATTATCCTCTCAATAGATGAAGAAAAAGTATTTGACAAAGACCTCCAACCATTTCTGGTAAAAAGTCCTACAGGAAATTGGGAAACATAGTGCTTAGATCGGTGTGGGAAAAGCCTTCTACGACAAACCAACAACAAACATCATACTGACTTGTGCAAATTGAAAGCTTTCACTTGAAAGTCAGCAACAATACAAGGATGTCTACTATCCCCAGTTCTACTCAGCATAACTTTAAAAACATTAGCTGGAGCAATTCGATGAGGGAAAGAAATAAAATAAGATACAAAAAAGATAAATTATCTTTATTTGCAGATGAAATAACGAACTATGTAAGATCCTAAAGATCTACCAAAAGATGTCAATATTTCAGAACTAAATCAGGCACTTATTTGGATATAAATTCAACACACAAAAATCAATAGCATTTCTGTACATAAATAATAAATTCACAGAGAGAGAAGTTGTGGAAATAATGTAATTCACAATATCGTCAAAAAATGCAACACTTAGGCTGGGGAGATAGCTCAGCAGTCTAAGTGCCAGCCTGACATGCACCCAGGTTTGATCCCTATTACCACATGCCATGCTGGCCACTGAGCCCTGGGCATACTGTGTCAGCCCCTAAAGCAGACATGTTTGTATATGCACAATTCGAGTGCTGAGAAGGCTAAAACAGGAGGAGCAATGTGAGCCTGAACTGCACAGCGAGCCGTTACATCAAATGAATGAATGAATGAATTAATCTATTTTTAGATGCCACACTTAAGATTCAGTATAACAAAGGAAGCAAACATCTTTACACTGAAAGGTTTACTATAAAGACTGAGACAAAAATGAACATAGTTAAATGGAAAAATATCTTGTCATTGTGTAGGAAGAACCGTAATACTGAAAATGGTCACATGCCCAAATTGTTGTACAGCCTTAATGCAATCCCTGTCAAAATAACATGTGCATATCTCACAGAACTACAGAAACCATTCCCAAAATTCACTTGGAACCAGAAGAGACCAAGAATGGCAGAAACAAATTGTGCCCCGAAAGCAAGTTGGAGGCATTATGCCATTATACTACAGAGCTACTATGATAAAAATAACACAGTACTGCCAAAACAAAAGAAAAGAATGAATCAGGGGAACAGATCAGGAGATGCAAAACTAATTCCAAACACACCTATTCACCTGCTATTTGGCAAAGAAGCCAAAGGACTCCACTGGATGAAAGCAATCCTCTTTAATAAATGGTGCTTCAAAAAGTGGCTTCCCACATTCTGAAGACTAAAAGTGGACCTGTCTAATATGCATTAAAATAAGCAAAACCACAAATGGATCTAAGATCTAAATATTAGCCCCAAAGCACTAAATCTGCTGGAGGAGTGAATAGTTACAGAAATATCTTTCGTTTTACTTTAAAGAGAATAAAAGAATTACAGAAAGAACATTAGAAATGATATATAATTTCAAAATAAGGTGAAAAGAAATCAACAATTGTTATTATATTGTATGCTGCTACCTTTAAATTAGGTGTTCGGAGTACCTACTACCGACATATGAAACTGAACTTTGAAAGTAAGCATCATCTGTACTTTTCAATAAAATAGAAATTAGTTATACAATTATCTCCGCGATCATGTATATGTGTTTGTATTTCTCTTTCTTTCTTTGCTCTTATCATTCACCCCATTTGTTCTTTCCTTTAGAATAGTTGTTTCTCCTTTCACAATATCTATTGCAACTTTCAGATTTCATTTACTTTTTCACTATCTTATTCTAGCGAGACAAAATGATGTTTACACATGTAAGTTGATTGATTTATTTATAAATATGGTCTCTAGCATCATCCATATACCCATAAAAGCCCTGAGTCTATCTTTCTTCATAGATGAGTAATATTCATTCTATAAAACTGTCACACCCTTTTCATCCACTCCTCAGTTGGGTTGTTTCTAAGATTTAGCTATGACAAATTGTATTACTATAAACGTAAGTGCACAGATATCACTGTGGTATGGTGCTTTCCATTCTCCTGGAAATATCCTCAGAAAGGAAATAGTGTGGTTGAATGAGATCTTTAATCATAGCTTTATGGGGAATGTCCACACTGGCTTCACAGTGGTAGTACCGGTTTATATTACCACGAACAGTAGAGAAGTGTCCCTTACTCCTACTGCCTTAGCAGCATTTGTTATTGGTGAATTTCCTGACAATAACCATTTTTTTCTAGGGTGAGATGCAATCTCAGTGTTGCTATTATTTGCCTTTTGAATGACCAATGATGTGGAGAATTTTTATATACTTATATGAAATTTGTATTTCCTCATTTGGAAAATGTGTATTCATCTCAGATGATCATTTTTTTGATTGGGTGTTTAGATAGGAGGGTGCTGGGTTTTAACCTGTTTTTCCTCAGACAAAAACCTAATGTCTGGAACATATAAAAAACTGAAGAAAACTAAACCTCAATATTTAAGGTTTCACTTGAAAATTAACACAATGCTGAAATTGCACCTCCATATAGGAAGAATGACGATTATTAAAATAATTATTTTTTCTTTGGTACAGGGTCTCATTGTGCAGCCCAGACTTGTAGTGATCCTCCTGTGTCAGCCTCTTGAGGGCTGGGATTACAGGTGTGCCTCACCACACCTGGTTTCCGTGCCCAATTCAAGGCACCAAGGGTTCCAGAGTGGGCGTAGTAAGTGGTTCTAGAGATCAAACCTGGGTCCTTCCATTTTCCAGAGAGGTGCTTAGACCACTGAGCTCTCTTGCCAGCTCAGAATAGCTATTTGGGAAAAACAAAAACAACAACAAGGAAACAGCAGCGATAGCAAAATAAACAACAACAACAAATGATAAATGCTGGCAGAGCTGTGAGGAGAATGAAAGCTCTCCAGTGTTAGCGGGAGAGGAGACTGGGGCACGCTCCGTGCTTCCTAACAGAACTAGGACTAGAGGTCCAATTTGACCGAATAATGTGTCTGGCGGTATCTTCCTTCCTTAATCAAAAGTGTCATATCACAGTGACACATGCATATCCACGTTGAGAGCAGCACAGTTTGTATAGCTAAATTTGGGAAACAACCCAAATGCCCAGACAAAGGCGGTTATTTATACAACACAGTCTACTCTGCCGTAAAGATAAGCTTGAGACTTTTCCAGGTAAAAGGATGCAGCTTGAGACGATACCCTTAACTGTGTTGAGTGAGTTGCCGCTGTGCAAATATTACATTGTCTCTTTTAGGTGAGGAACTAAAAGCGAACATAGAAACCAAAGTATAGGACGGCTGCGGTGAAGTGGCAAGAAATGGCTGAAAAGAAACAAGGCGCTGGGGCTGGGTGTGGTGGCGCACACCTGTAATCCTAGCACTTGGGAGGCTGAGGCAGGAGGATCGCTGTGAGTTCGAGACCAGCCTGGGCTACAAAAGTGAGCTCAAGGCCAGCCTGAACTGCATAGTGAGACCCTGTCTCAAAAAGCCAAAAAAAAAAAAAAAAAGAAAAGAAAAAAAAAAAAGAAGACCTGGGTGGGTAAGGGAAAAAGCAGCAGAAAAAATTTGAAAAACAAGGATAAAGTGGAAATAAAGAGGGAAAACGGGATTTAAGGGAAAAGGGGGAATGTGAAAACAGGAGAATCAAGATGTAACATGTACAGGTACATATATATCCTGTGGTGAATGTGATCATTATATATGTATATATAGTTAAAATAATCAATAATTGATGTTAATGTGTGCGTCTATGTTTGTAGTCAAGAACTCAATCTATCTGCATATTCTCCATTCATTTCCATACACTCTAATTAGCCTACTGAGCCTATTTATGTCTTTTCTTTAGACTTGAGATAAGGATAAAAGGGATGGAAAATGGATACAAAAAATGTGGTGTTCCATAAATAATGGAATACTCCTCAGCTTTGAAAAAAAACAAGCATATCTTAGAAGTGCATCAACATTGATGAAACTGTAAATCATTATGGTATGCAAGATAAAATGAGCCCAAAAGGTACACACTACAGAATCTCACTTACATCCATAATATGAAAACATTAATCTCACTGACATTTAGATTGAAGTGGTGATTAGAAGAGATTTGGAAGAGGACATTAAAGAGGTGAGAATAGAGAAAGATTTTTCAGAAAGAACCAAATGGCAAATAGACGTAAGAAGTTGTTGTGTACTATTCAGTGCTTGGGTGACTAGAGATAGGTTTTAGAAATATTTTTTTGTCAGAAAAACTGTGATGTTTGAGGTGGTAAACTTGATCTGACAATTTCTTCACTCATACATTGAAATACCCTATGGCACCACACATTAATGTTTAGCAAGTTTTGTGTTTGCATTCATTAATTAAAATAAATTTAAATAAGAATCAAAAGCAGTGTAAATCTTTGACCAGAGAATTTTCAATGAATATTCAGAAAAAAAAAATCCCAAAATTCATATGGAAGGAAACAATAGCTAGAATAACCAAAACGATTGTGAGTAAAACAGCAAACCAGGCCAGCCTAATAGTTTAGCAGACTAAAGGGTCTGCTTCAGCAAAGCGTAGCAGAAGGGGTTTGATCCTTGTGAAGTGTCTATGCTGCCCCCAGGCATGCTGAGATAGTGATTGAGACTGGGCATGGTGGTGTGCTCCAGTAATCCCAGCATTTTGGGAGGCTGAAAACAGGAGAATTACTACAAGTCTGATCTATGTAGAGAGAACCTGTGACCCTGTATTCACTGTCCTAAATGCATTAGATAAATAAATAAATAACAGCAAACCAACATATACCACCAATATCAGATTTCAAGTTATACTAACAAAGCTATAGTAACTAAAACAATATGGCAGTGGCATAAAAATTAGGCAGATAGGCTAATATAGTGGAGGAGAACATATAGAAAAAGTCTCAGGCACCACAGACTCTGATTTTTGACAGAGGAGCCAAAAGCATACCTTCAAGAAAAACATCTCTTGGAAAAAGAGTATTGGCAAACTGGTCAGTATCATGTAGAAAGTTGAAAGCAGATTTATAGTACTGAAATCAAATAAAGTGAAACAAAATCATATAAAAGCAGAACCTTTGAAACTGTTCACATAAAACATAGGTCAACACTTGAAGCCACAGACGTGAACTAGGAGTTCCTGACCTGAAATCCAACAACACAGGAAATGATATAAAGAATCAATACACAAGACTACATCAGGTTCCAAAGTTTCTTCCCAGCAAAGGAAACAACCAACAGAGCTTAAAGACAGCCTGCAGAAGGGGAAAATACTTATCAGTCGCACTTCTGAGACAGCGAGAATATCTAGACTATAAAGAACTGAAAAATTCACTACAATGAAGATGTCAATGTGAACTGACTAGACACTTCTTAAACAGGTGAGTTGATGTCCTACCCAAGTTGGAATAACTATCCATTTAGAGACTTCTGAAGCAACCTAAAATAGACATTTCACTTCGCCTGGCAGTAGGTCTCCTGCATTTATGGCTGAAAGCACTCAAAATATCATACTTCAGCAATAGACGCATACCTACATTCACAGCAGTGCAATTCAGAACAGCTATGCTCAGCTGTGTCCTGGAGGCAGCACAAATGCCCCTAAAGTGATAAGTACATGAACAAAACAGGGCATGTGTACACAATGGAGTCCAACCCAGTGGTAGAGAAAGGCAAATGTGAAGCTTTGGTAGAACCTGGGAGTATGATGTCAAGTGAAATGAGTCAGCACAGACTGGTAAACATCACAGGTGTTGCACGTTAGAAAGCTAAAATATAAAGAAATAAATGAGGGGGCCAGCGTGATAGATCAGCAGATAAGGTGGCCCGCTTTGGCAAGTGCAGCAACCAGGGTTGGACCCCTGGTCCTGCATGCCTGGCCAGCCGTGCCCCTGGGTGTGCTGGTGCAGCCCTGTAATCCCAGCATGGGGAGGCTTAAAGCAGGGGATCATCATGAGCCTGATCTGCATAGTGAGACTCTGTGCCAAAAATACAAACGGAAGGGAGAGAGGGGGAGGAGAGACAGAGAGGGGAGAGAGAGAGAGAGAGAGAGAGAGAGAGAGAGAGAGAGAGAGAGAGAGAAAGAGAGAGACAGAGAGAGAAATGGGCACAATAAAGGAAAATGATAGGAAATGGAAGAACAATATTTGGAGAGGGGCAAAGCTAAAGGTAAAAGGGATTAAAAGAGAGAGAAATAAAAGAAGAAAACTAAATTAATTACTGCGCAAATGCCTCAAAATAAATAGCTCTATGATTAAACACATGAATAAAAGCTCTCTCTCTCTCTCTCTCTCTCTCTCTCTCTCTCTCTCTCTCTCTCTCTCTCTCTGTGTGTGTGTGTGTGTGTGTGTGTCTTGGTGGTAAGATGTATGATTTTTATGCATGAGGACCTGGAATCCACCTGCAGAACCAGACAAAAAAATTACCTGTCTGGAGGACTCAGTCCTGTCCCTGTGCTCTGTTCTCATGGGTCCCTCTTTCAAGTTTATGTGCAATATGGCTGAAGTTATTTAACTCCATGTCCTACTTTGCTATCTACCCACTTGGGGAACTGATTATGTGAAACCAAGTATAAAACCATCTCCAACAATCTCTGCATACTTCAATCAGAATCAAGGGACTGGGGGGCTTCGGGATTAGCTCAGTGGTTCCAACGCTTATGCAGGAAATCCCAGGAATGCAAAGGGGATGCTGGTTCGATCCCCACACTCAGGCTTAAAGCAGACTAAGCCAGCCAAAAAAAAAAAACTCCAAAACGGACAAACTAAAAAAATCCTTCTCAACTTCTGGCCAGCCAAATAGCGCAGCACATTAAAGCTCCTGCAAGCAGGTGCAGGAGCTGCTGATTCAATTTTGGAGCCTGCAGGGCCGACCCCATCCCAGAGATGCACTGCAATGGCAATTGAGACCGGGTGTGGTGGTGCACTCCTATAATCCCAGCTCTTGGGAGGCTGTAAACAGGCGGATCACTTCAAGTCTGATCTAGTAGAGAGATCCTGAACACCCTATAGACCAGTGGCTCTCAGACTTTCTAATGCTGTGACCCTGCAATACAGTTCCTGATGTTGCGGTGACCCCAAACCAAAAAATAATTTTGGTGGCTACTTCAAAAGTGTAATTTTGCTACCGTTATGATTTGGAATGGCCTTAGGTGACCCCTGTGTTTTGGTCGTTCAACTCCTGCTGGGGTCTCGATCCACAGGTTGAGAACCGCTGGGTGTAGACCCTTCAAAAATAAATAAATAAATAAATAAATAAATAAATAAATAAATAAATAAGGGTGGAGGGAAGGGGAAAGGAGGGAAGCAAAAGGCCTGAAAAAGATCACTAAGAGGCGCCAACACCACAGAAGGCATGTACTCATGCAATGCTAACCAGAAAGCTGAAATAAAGTGACCGCGATCATTGGGTACAGTCATGTATAAGACGGGAGGGCCGCAGACATGAACCCAGCATGCATCACTGCACCACTTAGTCACTTAGTGAGAAGGTATTTCAAAGCAAAAATAGAAAAAAAAATGTGTGGAATCCTGGTCAGTATGAAGGCTGTGGTTTCAATCCTCAATACTGAAAAAAATAAATAAATAAATAAATAAATAAATGAGAGTAGTGCACATATTTGCCAGCGTCACTAATGTTTGCTCCTGCTTTCTCATAGATTATAACCCGATGTACAGACTGCTCAGCTGTCATGGCCCTGATCCACCATGGCTGAATCCCCAAAACAGCAGCCTCTCTCCCCAGGGACCGCTCCCTCCTTCCCCACTGCAGCCCTGGGTACAACTTCCTTTTGCCTTTCCCACCCATACATATGCTCCAATTGGCTCCTTGTATGTCACTAAACAGCCCCTCAAACTCCGCCCCCGGAGAGTCCGTAAGTTCTCAACCTCCCTGTCTCAGGTCAGAAGTTCTGCCCGTGCGCTGCCTGCGATCCTCTCCATGTCTTCAGATTTAATAAACGTCTCCCACCCTATTTCTGCTTCTCGGCTGCGCCGCCACCGCTGCCGCCATCGCTGCTGCCACTTGAACCTATCATTTTCAACTTAGGGCTATATAGGGAGGAGTCAAATGTGACTGTCCAGCAAATCCCACAGAAAGCCTGTCTCCACCTAAGCTGCCTCCAGCTTGCCCGGCCATGAGTTTCTGAGTGCAACCCTCTGATGTTTTTGCACTACAAAGCTTGCTGTTTACTTGTTGGCTTTGAATGTCTGCCAGACAAGTGACAGTGGCTACTTCCTTTGCTATAGCCAGCTTCAGATAACCAATATCTGTTTGTTTTTATTTGGGCTGTTTTCATTTATTTCCAGACATTCCTCATTTGAACTTTATTATATCTAACTTTGAATATTTTCGGAATCTTTCTCTGTGTCTCTGTATCTGTTTCTGTCCATCTCTCTCTCTGTCTCTCCATGTCTCTCTTTCTTTCTTCCTCTGTGTGCATGTGTGTGTGTCTCTCTCACTCTCTGTCTGTCTGTCTGTCTCTCTGTCCCCTCCATAATATTCTGTACTCGAACCATCTTGTTAGTAGTTTGCTATTTTGAGCAGTCAGTCTAATTGTGGCAGTAGGCACTGAAATGTTTTCAAATACCCCTCATTTCCTAAAACTCAAGTCTAAAATGTGTCCTTGGGCAACAGAATCCAATGACACAGTACAAGATTAGTTTTCTTTTTCACCAATTCCCATTATGACTTGAAATTCAACAACTAAACTAGCCATGCTCCATGCTGATGCCAAAACAAGACACAGCCTCAATGTAATACTCCTATATGTATTCGAATATGTTTGCAATATATGATACCTGCCTTTACCACCAAAGCAATTTTGATCCTCAACACAACGTATTTTTTTTTCAGTGCTAGGTATCGAACTTGGGACCTTGCACTTGGCAGGCAGTCACTTATGCACTGAGCTATATCCCCAGCCCCAACGACATAAGTATCTTCATTATTATAACACATATGATCTAATATTAAAGTAATCGATTACATACTTTTTTTCTTTCCTAGATTTCAAGGCAGGTTTTCCTTTTTATCATCTAATTCGACATTCCTAGCATGTGACATACAATAGGTTTGCAGAAAATATTAACGGAAATAAATGAGTACTCAAGAACCTTTCCATAGTGCCTATTCTTCTTTTTGAGTGTTCTCAAACTAGCTTAAACTTCTCTGTTATACGGGTAAATTTACTATAAACTATTCTTGAAAAAATACAAAACTTAAAAAGAAGTGGACACATACTACTTATGTTTGCTTTGCAAATTGACCACAGTCAAATTTTCTAAATTCCTGGTAGGTTAGTTTTAAATATCATGAAAGGGGGCATGGAGAGCGATTCACATTTTTGTAGATTCTAATACACAAGCTCTCCACAACTCCCAAAACAGAATAAGGAGCATTGTCTGTTTGCTTTTAAAAATGAACCTATGATCTTCTGGGAAGGCTTTTTTTCATCACATTGTAGATTTATTCCAAAACCAGGCTCACAGGGGACTGTCGTGTGCTTCATTATGCGGAACTTCAAAAGCAGTTAGCATGTTATGACAAAGTAATCCACAACTGTTTGAGCACAAGTGTCATTAAAATTTGCAAACTGAACTCTGAGCCTTTGGAGATATGGATGAGCCATCTCTTCACATTTCAAGAAGGTTCTGTTCCCTTAATGAAAAAGACAAAATGTGCAAACAATAATGGAGCCTTGTGCACATGTTTGCTATTTCAGAACCCATATTGGCTTTTCACTCCAACAAAATAGTGTAGAAAAGAAGTTGAGCTGAAGAGAAGACTGACTGATTGAATTATAAATACTTATAAAATATCTGGAAGGACATATCCAGAATACAGAAGCATATTTCAGTTTGACACCTTAACAAATACAAGGTTTTAAATGGAAAAAAAAATGTGATATGTGTTTATTGAGGTGAAGAGGAATAGCTGAAATTTTGGATGCAGTACCTAAAAGTAATAGGGATGAAAGACTGTTGGGATAGATTTGCAGTGCCAACATTTTATTTTTTATGTATTTATTTACTTACTTATTTAGTACAAGGTCTACAGGATCTCATTACGCAAATCAGACTTATAGTGATCCTTCTGTTTTCAATTTCCGAAACACTGGATTACAGATGTGCACCACCATGCCCGGTCTCAATCACCATCTCAGGGCACCCCAGTGGTCAGGGTTGGCATGGCAGGCCAGGGATCAAATCCCAGTCCCTGTGCTCACCTAAGCAGGTGCTTTAGTCCATTGAGCTATCTGGCCGGCCCAGCAGCACCAACATTATAGAATAGGCAAACACAAGCTACCCCATAGAGAGAAAAGGTAAACATTAAAACTTCACATTGCACCTACTAAAGACATTGGCACAAAACCTGACATACAGGATCCTAGTGTACTTAGTGGGGACATTAAGGTGTAACATAATCCAGATGATAGAATATCACTGAACCAAGAAACACCACAGGTCAATAGAATAAAATTGAGAGCCCAGAAATAGGCAAAAAACTACAGTCAAGTTTGACAAAGGAACAAAGCCAACTGAATGGAGAACAGTCATTTCCAAACTGCGCTGAATTGTTAAACACCTGCAGGCAAGATACGATAGTTAAACATATATGCAGAGAAAGAGACACAGATCTATGCACACATGCATGAATATGTCTAGACAGAGACCTTTCACTTCCTTTGAAAACTAACTTAAGTAGATGCCAGACATTTCAGCATTAATGAGGGCAATGCCAGAGGATCTCTGTGAGTTTGAGGCAATTCTGAACTACATAGTGATCCCCCCCATACACGTACACAAAAATAAAACAAACAAAAAACAGAAAAAGAGGAAAAGAATGAAAATTAGCTTAAATAGAAAGTAGATGTAATTGTAAAACATAAAACTATGATGAATTTATGTACAAAATGATAAAAATGTGACCCAGAAAAGATTGATAAACTTCATGTTAATAAAGTGTAAAATATAACTTTTCCAAAATAAAGCATTATTTTAGAAAGTCACATAGTGACTGACAAAAAAAAATATATCTGAAAAATCTATTCTGGGTAAAAAGTAAAACATGTAATGAACTACTATAGCTTAGCAATAATAAAAACAATTTTAAAACCCAGGAAATACAGGAACAGATGTATGAACAATGATAATATACCAGTGTCGAGTCATTATGTGAAAAAAATGATTAACATCATCTGTCATTAAGGAATTTTCAGCTAAACAACAACAGTAAGAAAGCACTATGGATGGATAAAGAAGGACCACAATAAAAAGTGACAACACCAATTACTGGTGATGAGTGAAGAACTGCCAGCACCCTCACACACTGCCAGTGTGAATGAAAAGCGCTACTTCCACTTTAGAAAACAGCTTATCAATTTATGAAACTAAAGTAATCTTGAAATGTGGCCCAGCGACTACAGTACTAGTTGTCGATTTTACTATAGCTGGTTTTAACATCTATGTGGAGAGAAAGCCTTCACATCACTAGGAATAGAAGCTTGGTTCATCAGTGATGTCCTGGAAACCAACGCAGATGAGCTGTCCTACAATTGATGAATGGGGGCTATTCATACAGTGAAATACAATTAACTAGCAAGTTGTGAAAATAAATGTCCTAGGAAGTCATAAAAAGCATGGAAGCATCATATATGCATATGAGTTTCTGAGTGAAAAAACTCAAAGTTCATCATCACAGAGACCCAAATCTATGACATTCAGGAGAAGCAAAAGCAAATAGGGATGATGTTAGTTTCCTATGACTGCCATAGAAGATGGCTGTACTTTTGCCTGTTTAAAGTCAATGTCATTTTTCCTCTGAATTATAGCAGTCTGAACTGAAAGCAAGAGGTAGACAGTGTTCCACTATCTCCAAAGACAAGACAGAGAGGAACCCACCCGGTGCCTCTTTTAACCTCTGAACACATTCTCTTTAGAGCTGCTAACCATGTCACTCCGATCTCTATCTTAGAATGCATAGATTTATGTACATTTTATTGTTTGTTTACCCATCACGCACAGATTAAAAGTGAAGCGTTTTCATTTGACTCACAGTGTCATAACATGGGGTTCAGTCTACGGCTGATTGTAAGTAAGAAACATCACAGCAGAAGGGCATGATGGGTCAAAGATGTTTAGTTCAGGATGGCTGGAAAGTAGAGCAGGGGAAGAAAAGCATAGGTGTATGGGTCAAAAGCCAAATATTAGAACTCAGATCATGCTTCCGTGACCTCCTCAGGCACATCTTACTAACCTTCTGGGCAGGTTTCAAGCCAATCAAATCAATAATCTAGCTTAATTGTCATACTCCCCTCCTCTTTGTTTTTTCTCTTTCTTTTTAAGATCTACTTATTTATATGGTACAGGGTCTTGCTATGCAGTTTGGACTCCTAGTTATCCTCCTGTCACAGCCTCCCCATAGTGGGCTTACAGGAGTGCACTACCATGCCCAGATTCAGTGGCCAGCACAACGTGGTGCCAGAACCTCATGTGGTACAGGGGATCAAACCCAGGTTCTCATGCTTGCCAGGCAAGTGCTTAGAGCACTGAGCTATCTTCCCATTTATCATTAGATATATTGCTTATTGATGCCATTGAGAATAATCTCTAAATCTAGAGGTCCTTTAATTATATGTACAGAGATTTTTTAATAAGCATGGTAGCACTTATAGTTTTGATAAGTAGGACAAAGTTATAAATTTAAGAGGCCACAGTGAATCCATGACATATATCAAAGAGTGTTTACCAATGTTTCAGGGAAAGATAAAAGTGACTAGCAAATACAAGCGATATTCTTAAAGTTTATAAAGATAAAGGCATTCACTGATAATGGGAGGGTAGACACCATTTATAAATTTAATGAAACTCCATAAATTTTTACAATTCTAAGTTTAAGTCCTATTTATGCAATTTTAGAATATTGTAGAGCATCTCAGAATGGAACAAAACTTTATTATAAATTAGTCAAAGTATATGCAATGTCAGGAAAACTTCAATGAAATAAGAAAGAAAAATAATTCTGATCAAATAAATTCTAGAATTCAGTAAAACCTATAAAATTAAAGGCATACGTATGTTTGTAGGTACACTCTTATTTTGTTGACAAAGTTGCCTTACATAGAGTTATGTGTGAACAACCATGACACTCTAATCCATGTATATCGCAGCACGAGAATTATGTAAATAGATTGTGTATGATGGAGCAGGTTTCTTACTGTTGGGGTCGAGTGACATTGAAAAGCTAAAGAGAAATTTTCTAGCTAATTTTTTATCTCTGTGGTATTTGATAATATTTGGAGATATCAGTTTCGACTCGTGACAGTTTAATAAAAGTACAGATGCTGACATACAAAAATATTTACAGAGCCAGGTGTGGTGGTGCACGCCTGTAATCCCAGCACTTGGGAGGCTGAGGCAGGAGGATCGGTGAGACTTACTATTATTTATAGTAATGGTAAGCCTGGGCTACAAAACTGAGTTCAAGGCCAGCCTGAAATTGTACAGCGAAACCCTGTCTCAAAAAGACAAAAACAAATATTTACAGGTATAACTCTATGTAATGGTTAGAGGATATATGAAGCCTTCCTCCTTGTGCCATCTGGAGTTTCCTAGAAGTCAGGACATCTTAGTGAGAATGAATAAGTCTAGCCTGTCTACTTTCTATATCCACTCTCCAATAAAATTCAGGGTACACTGGGGAGGTGACCAATTATTGAGCTGGAGAGGAAAACATACAAGATAAGCCTGGATGGCCTTGTATTATCAATAAGTAAGGACACAGATAAAAATGAAACAACCATAATGAAACCAGGAATTATTCCTCAATGATGGAAAGATACAGCGTAAGGTAGCAGCTAAGTAAAAGACTTACCAAGAGCCAAGTCTAAGACAGCTTAAGCAGCAAAATTAAGTTGTATTGACTTAGAACAAATTTATGAAATACATTTCTTAAGTCTACTTTTCTGCAAGCAATTTATTTAATAAATATACGTGGTATAAATCTGCCATGGAGAGGAACATTTCTAGCTATGCAGGTACTGTGGCAAATGAGAGCTGGAGCCTAATCCTCTGTGATTAATGTGGGTGAACTTCTTTAAGGTCACAGAGTAGAGCCCAGGGAAGAGAGTGATTTTATGAGAAAGAAAACGAACAAATATTGTTTCAGCCCGATGGTACACATTATTATCAATAATAGTAAGTCCTTTTATAGTATGGATGTTTAATTTGACATGATTTAAATGGGACTTAATTCAGCGATCTTATTCCCCAAAGCAGATAACCACAGTACAATCATGAGAGGATCTTGAGATAAATTTCAATTGACAACTTCCAATTTTACCAACTGTAGAGGCCACCAAAATCACGGACAGCCTGAGAACCTGTCACAGCTCAGTGGCACGCAGAGACATGCTGCCTAAACATGATGCTGCATCCTGGTTAAAATTACAGAACTGAATGACTACATTAGGTAGCAACCTAGAGAGTTTGAACAAAGTATGGGCTTTAATGATAAAGTAATTCATTAATTACAGTGAATAAACATAGCAGTGTACAGTGCTCATGAGAGAACCCAGCGTGAGATACATGAAAGAAAACTTTGGCCCCTTTCCGTGATTTTACAGGAAGTCTAAAAGTATTTTCCAATTTATTTATTTATTTATTTATTTATTTATTTATTTATTTATTGTTTTTTTGAGACAGGGTCTCACTATGCAGTTCAGGCTAGCCTTGAGCTCACTTTTGTAGCCCAGGCTGGTCTCAAACTCACACCGATCCTCCTGCCTCAGCCTCCCGAGTGCTGGGATTACAGGCGTGAGCCACCACACCTGGCTATTTTCCAATTTAGAAAGTTTATTTAAGAATCAAATTTTGGAATACCATAACACTAAAAGAATTCAAAGAATCTAAAATACTAACTGCACAAGAATGCTAGCTTATTATACAGAAATGTATCTTATTAATTACACAGAATAAATTAGCTATCCTCAAGGATACAAAACTAACATTTCAGAAACATAATGCTCTCACTTTTGCTAATATTACTTTTACCATTTAAAATACTTTAATGATAGTTACATCATTTGTATGTCCTGACAAAGTACGATGTGAACTTTTGCTCATGTTGAGCAGTGATCAACTCCAATTAGTATATCTATTGCATGTTTTATCATTTCATCATGAACATGTTTATGTTCCTCTCTTGTATTTCGAGACATACAATGCTTTATTGCTAATTATATTCACTGCTGTACCATTCACTGCTGGAAATTCTCCAACTTGTCGCACAATAACTTGTTCCCTTTGCCTGTCTCGCCTTTGCTTCTTTCTTCCCAGTCCCTAGTAATCAAAAATTACTCTCCACTTCAGGGATCAGCTTATTTAGATTCCACTTATGTGTGAGATTATGGAGTGTTTGCTTTCTGCTCTCCACTTGTTTCATTTGGCATAATGTCCTTAACTTCTATCTGCATTGTTTCAGATGAAGGATTTCATGCTTGCATGGCTGAATAATAGTTTATAGTGTTTGTGCCACATTTTCATTATGCATTTATCAAGTGATGGATATTTTAGCTTTATTTCATATCCTGGTTATTGTGAGTAGAGCTACAACAAATATGGGAATTGAATCACATCACATTGGTTTGTTTGGTTATTTATTTATTTTAGGGGAGGGTCTACAGGGCATCAGGGTCTCACTACAAGATTGGACTCAGTGACCTGCCTGTTTACAGCCTCTAAAGATCTGAGATTAAAGGTATGCACCATCACGCCCAGTCTCAACTGCCATCTTAGTGAATCCCAAGGGCAGAACTGGCAAGGCAGGTTTAGGGAACAAACACCCAGCCCCTGCACCTACTTGCAGGCACTTTAATCCACTGAACTATTTGACCAGCCACACATCAACTTGTTGAAAAGGCATTATTTTGTTGGGCACAGTGGATCATGTCTGTACTTCAAGCACTTGGTAGCTGAGGCAGGATTCCTAAATTCCTACCTGGGCCACTTAGTTTGATGTTTCACTGTTCAAAAGTGAAAAATAAAATAGACCTGGGGATGCAGCTCAGTGACAAAGTATACTTGAATTGAACTGAAACAGAGAAAGAGAAAGAGAGAGGAGAAAGGAGGGAGAGAGAGAGAGAGATTCACTTATTAGTTAATTAACATTGTCTTTGGAAATTTAATCTACTTTTCAAGTTCCAAAAATGACCTTTTAAAAAGGCTGTCACATTCACATGATATAAAAATTATTATTTTTTTTTATTTTTCTATGTCCTTATTACAATCTACTAATAAGATCACATTGCGCTGAGATTTGAAATTCTTCTATCTCTGAAATAGTATGTACTTTATGGAGCAGGATGGTTGGAACATAAACTCACAAACACAACAACCTCTTTTTGAATCAGAGCTACTTCATTTTCTAGGAGCAGAAATTTGAGCATTATTTGATGCTTTCTGGCTTCAGTTTCTTATCTATAAAATGTGCTAAGTAATACTGTATTAAGAAATAGTGTATAAGATTATTGTCATTAATTAATGAGTGAAAAAGTATAAGTGATTTTTAAAAGTTCTGGTACATACAATAAGTCATATAACATTTTACTGTTGCTATTAGCAATAATATAATATTATTCTTATGTTTAGTATTTATAGTATCATATAGTGTATGTTATACTAAAAACAAAAATCAATGGACACCTCTTACTCTTCTACTTAAGATTAATAAATGCCAGAGACTACCAAGACTACCATGAAATTTATTGATCTTCCTGAAGTTGTAATATGACTTCAGAGAGTAAATTTAAAGAATCAGAAATTCCAAGCATCATTTATCCATAAAATTTTCTCCACTAACTCCACTAAAACTAAAAGAGTCCAATAAATAATTCCTCTCAGCATGAGAAGTAGAATAATGATAAAGGCTCTTATATAAGCAGACTGGATTTGATAATTTCAAATACCAAAATCATTGTAAATCTGACAGGCTACCTTTCACATAAGGAGAATAAGCAGCTTTTAGTGAGGGAAAATGTTAAATCGCCTGCCACTAGCTAAGCTTGATTATATAAATATACAAATATTAGTACTTCTGATGCACAATGAGATATGTATATAAGAATGTATAAAATACATGTGAGTACTCTTTGCCTAGGTTTGCAAAATACATAAAATCAAGTGCATGTACAAAGCGAAGACTTAAAAGTATACAGAGGGGGTGTCTGTGTTTATTTTTGAATAGCACAGAGCTTGTTGCAACATAAACTAACAGTTTTTTCATATAGTCTCAGAAATAGACCTACACTGACCTGGTGTGCGCTCTCACACGCCAGCCACCAGAACCAGGAACCCTCCGGAGAACACTGACAGATCTGGGCCTGTGTCCAGGTAGGAACTGTCCACTAGCTATGGCCAGCCACCAGAACCTGGGCCCCACCCACTCACTCTGACCCACCTGGGCCTGTGCCCCGGTAGGAACTATTCACACCACCAGCCACCGGAAGCACGGCCCTGCCCACCCAAGCTGATGGACCTGGGTCTGTGCCCAGGCATGACCTCTCCTCCGGGTTGTGCCCCAGCACCACGATCCACCAGAATCCCGACCCTGCCCCCTCACTCTGACCATCCCGGCCTGTGCCCAGTAGTAGCAGGAAGAAGCTAAGCATAGCAGCCAGACCCAGCCAGGCACATCTGGAAAGGATCAAGACTGATGTATCCAGCCCCAAATTTCCATAGGCACTAACAGTATAACTTCATCAAAGTGTGGTGATCCTACAAAACGATCAAGAGAAGAAGCAAGATGTAATCTCAGGTCCCGAGTCCACCCAGAACAAATACAGGAGACAGTACCACTGTAGAAAACGGGAACTGGGCAGCTAAAATCTCTAAATTGGTAGCATCTGAGGTAGACAGACAAGTGCAGAAATATATAGAGGAACTCAGAGCAGAGATAACATCTGAGGTAAAAACAGAAATGCAGGAATTACCAGAATCTGAAGTAGAAAAACATATAGAGGAAATCAGAACAGAAATAACCTCTGAAGTAAAAACAGACATCTCTAATGTACTAGCATATGAAGTAGGGCAACAACTGCAGAAAGGTTGAGAGGAGATCAGAGCAGAAATAATCCCTGAAGTAGAGAAAGAAAGGATAACTATAATGACAAGCATAAAATTAGAGGAGAATAGAAAAATGACGGCTTCCTTGATTGAGCAATATAGGAAAGAAATAGATCACATGAAACAGTTTCAAAGAGATATACAAGAAAATAAAATCTCAATGACAAACTGGCAAAACCGTATGGACGAAAGTGAGGATAGAGTTTCAGATCTTGAAGACACAGTTGCTGCTAAGTGAAAAGATACAAAAGGATCTTTTAAAAACAACCAGGATGCAGGAAAAAATAATTCATCATCTGCAAGACGATGCAAAAGTGAACGTGAGATTAATGGGAATCAGTGAGAAAGGAGTCAATACAAATGATATAAAAAGAATATGGGCAGAAGTAATAACAGAAAAGTTCTCAAATATGAGAAAACAATCTGACATTTAGATAACTGAAGCACATAGAACTCCAAACAACAGCAACCCAACTAAAAACACATCTAGACATATAATAATCAAGATCCCAGAAATCCAGCAGAAGAATAATATACTAAAAGCTGCTAGGGAAAAGAAACAGATCACATTTATAGTCTTCAAGGGATTTTTTTGTTTTTATTTACTTATTTATTCATTTTTGTATTTTTGAATTTTAGGGGAGAGTCTACAGGGTGTTCAGGATCTCACTATTATATTGGACTCCTAGCGATCAGCCTGTTTACAGCCTCCCAAGAGCTGAGATTACAGGTGTGTGCCACCCCACCATGCCCACTCTCAATTGCCCTCTCAGCATGCCCCATGGGTGGGGATGACAGGGCAGGGCCGGGAATCAAACCCCTGACCCTTGTCCCTGATTGCAGGTGCTTTAATTGACTGAGCTGCTTGGCTAACGCTTCATGGGATTTTTTAAATTTAAGAATAATCTGTCATTTCAGTTATCCACTTTAGAAGGTAGCTAACAAAAATGTTATAAGGATGACATGTATCCCTAAGATATACATTCTAGTCTGAAAAACTGTCGTGCGATTTTGCCAAATGTTATAAAATATGACACAAGTACACATTTATGAATAATAGAGAGTAAAATAGAGACCAAGACCAGAAAAATGTAGCTATTGGCAGTGAATACCAAGAAAAAATGACTCACAGATTAAGAGAGGGACAAAGTTCATCGTGTAATTTCTATTGTGTCATAATTATTAAACTAGGATAGTATGACTGTACACACATACAAGCACACACACACATCGGTGCGCACACACAGACACTGTTGCTAAGATTTCCCTGCCACTGAGGGACTAAAGCAAAGGAATATTTTCCTACTGAAGTAATTTTTGTCACTTATTAACACGTCATCATAGACTGCCTTCACCTAGCTAAGGGGCCATTGTCACCATTCTCATACAATGCAAGTAAAGCAACAAGTGAGCATGTCCCTCTGGGAATATTGTGAGCCCTACTGGAGCCACTGCGCATAAAAAGTCTCTGAATTTATTTATTTGATTGTTTGTTTGTTTATTTATAACTATTGACAATTTCCCTGGCCTTCACACTATTTATTTATTTATTTATTTATTTATTTATTTATTTATTTATTTTTGCAGGACAGGGGTTCAAACTCATGAACTTCCACTTGCCAGGCAGACACTTGTGCCACTGAGCTGTCTCCCCAGCCCTCAATGGGCCATTATAAACAAATCTTTACCTCTCTCACTTTGGTAATGAGATTCACTTTGAAAATTGAATAAACATAAATTATCTCTACAGAAATTTGATTATTCACATATACATGATTAATTACAAAATCTGAGGTGTTTGTAAGTAACCTTAAGCTGTGTTGGGGCTCAAAGACTTCAAATAAGATCTCTTGTTCTAATATGCTTCAAAGGAATAAATCTGTTCAGTCAATGGGGAAAGGGTAATATTTCTTACATTAATTTTCACTTTGCACATTTACTCTGAGAGTAATATTAAAATGCAAGGGCCAGGGATAAAGCTCAGTGGTATAAGCACTTTCCTGGCAGGCACAGGGTCCTGAGTTCAGTCCCCAGTACTGCAAGCAAGCAAGCACGAAAGAAAGAAAGAATATAATACAGCCTAGAGTTAATTTCAAGATCTGTAGAAGCAAGCTATGTGCATTTTTGAAAAAAAGAAGGATTGTGTCCCACCAAGGTATGTGTGTGTTGGCCCTTGCTCACACTAGACTTTTAATTGCTATCCCTTTCTTTCATCAGAATATTTTGCTTGTTGAAGTTACATAGTGTTGTCTCAAAATCACCATGTGGGTTCTTCTAATGTGACACACACACAACTTGGGAGAAGACACAAAGAATTTTCAAACATTTTACCTGGCAATTAGATTTGAATGTATTCACACTGTGATGATCCCAAATGTAATTATCTTTTCCTGTTTACCAATTATCCGGGAAGATTTGCCAAATGCAACCTGACAGCATTCTGACAGGAGCTAACAGAAGTTACAAATCATCCCCAGAAAGTTCATTTATACTATAGTGTACTTCTATGCTACATGAAGAATGAATGCTATTTATTCATGGGATAGCAGACAGACTCTAAGGGATTTCTGTCAGAAAGAATTGGATCATTATTTGTAGGAATGAACAAGTCATTAGGATGTGTGATATATAAATCTCATCCAAAAATGTTTTATTTTTTATTTTATCTTCATAATTTAAAAGTTATGAAAATGAATAATTTAACAATTTAAGAATATTTTTATCTCTGTAAAGCCAAGAACAGGATAATCAGCTCATTCAAACTTATATTAATTGTGGAAAAGTTGTCCTGCCTCTCTGAAAATATGAGTACTGAATTTTAAAGGGGGCCATGAGGGTGTAATATATTTTAGTGAAGTAATTCTTCCACATAGTAAGCTCCTGGCTATTTCCGTCATTTCCTGGTAGACACTCAGAATTCAAGTAAGAAAATCTTGTTGCTAAACTGGCTGGTTATCATTTTTTTTTAAATTTTTGACAGAAAGATAACTGTTTAAAGTACGTCTTCTACTGTAATCATAATAGAATTGTGAAGGAGACCTTTTTCTGTTAATGTAACATATGGATAAGCAAGTGGACAACAGCACCATGCGGCAGACTCACAGGGAAATATGGTAAGAGAGCTAAATGCAAATGACAATAAAATTATTAAAATATTCAGACTTGACAGTAGTCTACAAAATGCAAATACACCCAAGGGCAAAATTCTCTCTCTCTCTCTCTCTCTTTTTTTTTTTTTGATAGCCAAGACTGCAAAAGACAAACATAAACGACTATGGAATGAGGTAGCCCAAGCTACCTAGTAAACATTGACCTGTCCTGCTATGCGATTTGAGACAATCTGAAAGGAACACATAGAATACTAACACACTTAGTCCTATGAATTGAAATACGTTTGAAAACATAAAGCAAACAAATGAATAAACAAAAAAAGATAAGGCAGAAACATACAACCAGCCCATTGAGAAGCTAGTTTATTTGTACAATAACTCTACAAGTGTAGAGGTATAAATATTTAAGTGTAGCTTCACATGTAAATTACTATACATATTCTCTGAAAGGTGATTTATGCAATGATAATATGTAAAAACATTCTCCGAGTTTGACATGGAAAAGACACTTGGGACAGGTAACTGATTTGTCAGTGTGAGTAGGAAATACTCAATTAAGTGTTGGGAAGGTAGCTCAGGTAGCTCAGGGGATTAAACACCTGCCTGGCAAGCACAGGACCTGAGTTCAATCCCTGGTGATACATGTTGTGCTGGTCCTGGAATCCAGGCTCTCAGTCCCTGCCCCAAGACCAGGAGTGGTGGTTGCATACTGCTGCAACCCCAGCCCTGGAGAGGCTAAGGTGAGGATCACAAGTTGGAACTGTGTAGCTAGGCCCTTTATCAATTACATAAAAATGAAATTATAAAAATTAATAAGAAGCAATGCTCCGTTAAATCAGAACAACATGGCTATAGGGTGGCTGAAGCAGTTTACTAAAGAAAGACAAGCAACCCATCCTGGGTGCGAGTGGCACGGGGCAACAGACTCATGGCCTGCATCAGATTAAACAGAAGCCAAGAAGGAAGGCTCCCTTCTGTGTCTTTGGAGATGCTCCAGTGTTCACCTCCACCTTGGGCACTGCCCGCAGAACCCTTGGCCTTTCTACGCCTCTGTAGGTGCCCGTGTTGGACACTGCCAGGAGCTCTAGACCATGAACCTTGACTAGATTCTTTGGATCGCCAGCGCACTGAGAGCCCTTTCACATTCTTCTGCAGGATTTTGTCAACCTATCCTTTCAATCTTTATATATTCCTATATCTTATATTAATTTTTTAATGACCCTCGTTAATATGATACTCATTAAAAAAGATGAGAAATGTCGAAGTCTCCAATACCAAGTTACATGAGGAGACCATTTGAGTGAACCCAGTGAAAGTGTGGGCCTCTTGGCAAGTTTTATATCTCTTGTGGAACCTGAAAGCAATCACCCAGAAGGATAATTCAACTTGGAAGACAAACACCAGGGCAGACACTGAAGGCTAAGTTCAAAATAATTACATGATTACGCTGATCAGGATGTCCAGTACTCTAGCCACCTGTGAGACATTAACATCAACCATTAATGAAATAATCACAAACCTATGAAAAAGCCGACATTTTTCTCTCAAGGATGATACTGTTGTGTGCAGTGGAGCACGTTCCAGTATTCTCCAGAGCCAACTCTAAGCAAACTAAAATACCACAGCTTTATAATTCAGCTGTACTACCATAGCTTTTGGACACTTACAAAGCAAAGTAGGGTAGGTATTTTATGCCTTGGGAAAAGGGGCCCTATAGAAATCCACACGAGACCCTTAGTGTGCATGAAGGCAGAATCAGCACCACAGCAGAAACTGGCTCACAGTTCTGTGAGTGACCTACTCGCATAATTTTATGATACTTTAAGAGATAGCTGGGTTTCTTTTTTACATAAGTGACCTCTCTCTAATGATGACACACTGCTAGGAAACTTACACTTACCAGCCATGTAGATTTTCACACAACCAGTTGAGAAGAAACAACTAGGAAAAGAAGCCAGTTGACGCCCCATGGACATGGATCTACTGTGTAAGATGGTGCCTGGGAGGTCAAGAGATGTTTTCAAAAGTTCATTTCACAGCTACTTCCCCCAGTGTTCTACAGACCTGAGCATCCTGAGCGACCTCTTCTGGCCTCTGTCATCTCGGCTTAGCATCAACGGACACAGAGACTTGAAGCCATGTCCAACATTCAGAGTCCATTGTGGCTTGGAACTGAAACACGTCTGAAAAATCTTAAGTCTCATGAGGTGGTCAGAAGCTGTGGAACACTGAGGGTCTGACCTGGGATGGGATATTCTCCTGGGCTGCTTTACTTTCTCATGTGTGCTGGGCTCCACCTGGTGAATAACTTTCTTTTGCTATGCTATCACTGCCTTGGAGCTCAATCGCTTGTTCTGAGCCCATTGAAACCATTAGCCAAAGTAAGCCTCTCTTCTCATAAAGTGTTGATGCATTTTATCTTTGTGACAATAAAACCAACCAACTCAAATCATATGTGGAAGGTACATAGTCTGTAGAAGCTGAAGCGACCCTCTGGGATGGGCATCAAGAAAGTCTGGATTGTCAGCATTAACTCAGGAAGTGCGCCAGTACGTTTCCCTCAAATGGGATCCATGTTCTCTCACGACGATTTAGGAACGCTCTTTCTCACTGTTTCGTGACACGGGGCTAAAGAAGTGCCTCCACTCCCCCACAAGGAAGAGGTTTGGCGCGTCCCAATCCTCTCACCCTTCTGAAAATTTCCCTGAGGTGACACAATGCTGTGAGTTCAGTTGTGATCTCAATGCATTTACGTCCCTGAGCCCAACAAAAGCTTGCGTTTTGTGTATCAAATTGTTAGAATACATTAATACATAGTGGTTAGTTTTTGGTCAGTTGAATGCTTAAAATATTTTCAGTTTGAGTTGTAATATGTCACTTGTTCTATCTTATGTTATTAGGCAATTTTGTACACTGGTCCAAAGGACTGATCTCAAGGAACCAGAGCAGAGACTCAGTCTCTAGCCAGCTCCCCTGGCTCTGTGTCCTGGAGTTGTTCTACCCTGGAATGGAGAAAGGCAGAACAAAAAAATCGACCTAATTCTTCCCCAGGATCAAGCATTGCTAACTTGTTGGCCTACTGAGGTGTCATATATATATTGGTTTTCCTAACTGAAAGCATCAACCAATCAGCATCGATGGTAGCCCTACGGAGAGGGAGAATAATGAAACAAGTAATCATGTTTAATGATTGTATGTGCAAGGGCATCCTCTTTTATGCTTGAGATGGAGAAAAGGTACTAGCACCGTCACACAGGGTAAGAAGGTGAGAGAAAATCACAATAAAGAACCAAAACAAAGCCACGCGCTGGTGGCGTCTGAGTCAGGAGAGTCAACAAGAAACATTGAAAGATGTCAGAGCGTTGATTCTTATCACGTGACCACTTAACACCCCTCCTTCATTAACCCAAAAGATGTTTGCACCTTTGCTTGAAGCTTCAGAATGTTCCATCGATAACAAATATATCTGTTACCAGGGCTGGCCTGATAGGTCAAGGGACTAAAGTGCTTGCCTAGGCAGAGTGAAGTGGCTGGGGTTCGATCCCCACGGTGCCGTGCCAGCCCAACCTACAGGGCTCTTAGACACTGACTGAGACGGGGCATACTGATGTGCGGTCATAATCACAGCACTTCGGAGGCTGAAAACAAGAGAATCTCTACAAGTGCAGTCTGGGTAGTGAGACCCAGTAGACCTTGTACCAAGTACAGGGGGAAAACAATGCATCTGTTATCGCTGTGAAAATCGTGAAAGCTAAGAACACAGATGCCAGAGCCACAGCCTCATTGGGCTTCTCCTGTCCATTAATCTCAGTGACATGGAGAATTCCTAAAAACAGCTCTTTGGAAAGAAGGGCTGCACTCCCTAGGTCCAAGTCTTTGACTGGCCTGAAGGCAGAGACACATAGTGATGTAAGTTGGATGTCGGGACGGATGCTGGCAAGATGGATCCACGTGGCAAATGCACATTTGGATTTTTTTTTTCTAATATTTTCAAGTCAACCTACATCTTCTGGGTCGCTGTAGTAGTATTGCTAAATTTAATCTTTGTATTACCAGTTTTTTTTTTTTAAGCCATCATCCAACACTGCAATTGCTTACAGAGTCAAATTATCAAATAAATGTTTTGTTCTGTTTAATAGCAGTATTTGCCCGTCTGTCTGTTCACAGAATGTGCACAGACTGAGCTCATGTGCTGAGAATGCGAGGACTGGAAAAGCAGAGCCTCCGGTTTTATAAAATTTTCAGCAGAGTAAGACAAAAGCGCGAGCAGTCCAAATATGCAAATTACTCAGGTAGTTCTTTGAATATTCAAACAGCTCAAATCATTGCCGGAGAAGTCAAGGGGCCACTGTACGAAATCTGAAGTTTGAGCAGTTTCTTTTTTAGAAAGAAAGCATGCATCACAGACAGAACCAAATGTGGTTCAGAACTGTTGGATAGTAGGATCAGAAACGATAGAGGAATGACTTAATTCTATTTTATGTCTTCACCAAAAAGACACTTGCATCTGATTTTGTATTTGAGAAACTAAAAAATGTATGTAGGTTTGAAATTAGTAAAAAAAAAAAAAAAAAAAAAAAAAAAAAATACCACTGTGTCGCAGAGATCAGTTTTACTTTGAGGAGCATTCTTTAGAGAAGAATTCCCTTGCTATTGTCGAAGAAAATACTACACAAACTCAGCACCATCCCTTGCCATGCCCAAAATCATGGTAAAGCTGCTTCTAAGCTGAAGCAGCCTAAAGGTATGGTCTGATCTGTGTTGTTTATTATAAGTAGTACATCCTTTCAGTCTTTTGCGTGGTGTGTGGGGAAGGGAGCGGAGAACTGTGAGGGGAGAAAAGAAAACTTAGTAGCTCCATATTTAAGATACTTAGAGATTTTCAAGGCTAAGCTATCATATAAATAGAAACAGTGCATATAAATATTGCTAACCTACAATGTAATTGTTGCAATCTGTGTCACCATCTCATTTCCTGCAATATCATGATTTCATTTAGAACAGGAGTTAAACACGTTTATCTATCTACTGTTAAACTGGGCATGACGCTGTTAGCCTCCTAGAGCCTTATAGCTGGGTTGCAGTTTGCTCCTGGAGTTTGGGAATTGCAAACCAGGTTGAAAGCAATCTTCTCTATGAATTAATGAGGCACTCAGATCATCTGCATTCTGTGTCTCCATCAAACAGCTGCAAAAATGGTAAGGAGATAATTGTTTTAAATTTTCTTGTGTATTGTATTTAAGTAACATTGCACACACAGCACCATAAAATGCTTTAAAGGATACTAAAAAAAAAAAAAAAAGCCTATCATACAACAAATTTAAAAATTAGACTCTGTGTTATGTATGCACACTACCAGGATTGCTTCAACTAGATTCTTAAACAAAAGCAACAGCTTTCATATAATTAAGAAAGTAAACATATGCACACAGTTTACCAAAATATTTATTGAATACTCATTGTTCTGAAATAATTTTCTAGACATTAAGGATGCAAAATGAACTATCCACTGGGATTACATTAGAATGCGAACTATATTGTAATCATTCTCTTCCTATTTTTAGTAGATTTATGTAGTTATTTATTTACTGCTTCATAGCCTTTATTTGTATAGGTACATACTTTATAGGCTCTACTGTATTGGTCAAGATGAACTAAATGTTTAGTTGTTTCTCAAAAATCTTTGTAAAGGAAAGAAAGAAGGAAAATGGGAGAAATTGACAGAATAAAAAAACAAAAAAGTTAAGATGGGCTTAACGGAACATGATAAATTTCTTATGTTATTTCACACATCCTAGAGAATACATAGAACCACATTTAGCCAACTCCGAAAGATAGTTATCCCCCAGGGAGATAAAGTTTTGTGGCTTTACATGTATAAAAAATATGTTTTTAGTCTTTGTGTGTACTATGTGGCTGAGTACAGTATTCTAGGTAGAAAACAAACTCTACTTATATTATAAAAGATTTTACTCTATATTTTTACATCCTTAAATTAAGAAATTCAATATCATTCTTTAATCTTTATTAATGCATATACTACATTTATATCTTATATTGATAACATTTCGAGTAAGCATTCAGATATTTTCTACTATTTTGGGGTAAGAACTCAAAGGGGAAGGTCTATTTTCCTCTGTTCTTCTGGGCTATTTGCAGAGATTTTCAGTCTGTAGAGTCCTACACTTTCAGTTCTAGAGAGTAGTCTTTAATTATGTTTGGTGGTCCCTATTTAATTAGAATGAAGCAGCTAACAGTATCTAAGCTGGAGTCATAATACCTGATGGACCCAAATCCTGTTCTTCCTACCTAGGTGTCTAAGGACCAACTGTCCTCACCTCTCTTTATTTAGAATTTCTCAGCTGATAAATAACAACAGCTCATACTCAGGAAATTGCTCCAGAATTCAGAACAAAATACTTGGAATAGTGACTGCTGTTGAGTTATTGCTATAACGAAGTTTTTATGATGGTTTATAGTCTTTCACAATGATACCTACACTTTGTATATGTAGTCTTGTTTTCCATATCTGCCTGTTTCTTTTTTTTTTTTTTTTTTACTTATTGCAGTGAAAGAAAAAGATAAAATAGCAATAAAACAGTTCAAAACAGGTAAGTAGGACAGTTACAATAATTAATACATTGCATATTGTTGTCTTTGTAGTAGTTATTCAGACATGATATCTTGCCTAAACAATATTAGTACAAACCTTCTCAATAAACTAAGAGAAAGTCACTGTATATTTATGGTAACTACATATATATATACATATATATATATATATATATATATATATATATATATATATTGCTTCACCACAAAGAAGTGATATTTTATTTGTACTGTTGCAAAGTTGGTAACAGGTGACACAGGTTTCCTAGTGAGGAATAACTGACATTAATCAGACAGGATGCTTATCTCAAGGCTGAGGTAGCTTGTTTGCTTTAGGCACTGAGGTCTAGTCCCACCTACACACATTTGATTGCTTTTCTAGCTTCCATGGCTCCCAACATATCCACCTTTTCTTATTATGTTTTGTAGAAATATGTGTTTTACTCCAGTAAGAGAAGTTGCATTTGGAGAAGTCTTTAAAAGACCTTTTCATGCTTGATGGCAGTCCAAAGAAGGTAGGTATTTGAATTCAGCAACATAACCCAATATAGAAGAAATAAAAATTGAAAGTCATAACACAGTTAAATGAAAAGAGAGAACTGAAGGATTAAGCCATGTAGAGAGAGAAACAAAAGAAGTTAGAAAATATGGTAGGGGCAAAACCATGCATTTATGTAAACAAGGTGGTTAAGGCAATGGTCTTTAGAATTTCCATCAGACTTTGGGAAATAGCAATTAATGGGTAGAATTCTCACCCTGACTGACCCTATATGCTGATTATCTGTGAACTACGCAACTACAGTGAGGAGAGCAATGTGTAATACTAAAACCACACTTGAAATACCTGTCATTTTAGTCTTCTAAATGCTTACTGCTTCTAATGTCCTATCAATAATTGCCATACTCTCTCTAAAGTAAATGTTTGTTACATAAAAAGGTAATAAAAGAAAACAAGAGACAAGAGAGAAAAATGTAATAGGATTGCCCTGCCTATTTCTTTAGCTGTACTTTGCATGACGTTTTTTTAGCTGTGTATCCTAGGTGTTTTGTTTTATGTATTTGAGTGTCATGACGTCTTACTATGTGCTCAGACTCGTGGTGATCCTTCTGCTTTCAGCCTTGCCAATGCCAGGATTGCAGGCAAGCACCCCTACACCCGGACTCTCAGCCCGCCCTGGGGGCGGGGCTGCCCCTGCATGTGGTGCAGGGGATCAAGTTGTCCTCCTGTGCTCTGCTGAGCTTGCCTAAGTAGAGGCTTTCATCTGCTGAGCTCTCACTGGCGCTGTCCAACCTATTTTATGGATCCTTTTATTTGCATTAGCTTTTTTTTTTCTTTTTTCTCTGTGATTTTCTTTGCAGAATTATGTTCTTTGGATACAGATGCAGTGCCATGTACTGCTCCAAATAGTTTTATGTTTTAATGAGAGATGATTCTGTTATGCTTGCATGCAGTATAAAGCACTGGCAGCTCATTAACCAAACAGCTATCAGCTCTCACATCCCCCAAAGTACTACTTACAATGATTTTAGCGCCTTCTTTTTCTGTATTTCCCCATGTGTTTTTACTTAGAATGTTGATACTGTTCTTCATTTTTTGTTTTGGTTTTACAAATTACTGCTAATTTCCTCCATAGGAATGTGAAAATTTACCTTTATCCTCATTCACCTACTGAGCATATACATACACAGACACACACACACACACACACACACACACACACACACACACACACACAGCCTTCTGCAAACTTATTCCAATGTAATTATATAACAACTTTGAATATTAAAATTCCATAGACATGTTGATATGGTTATTTAAACTATACTCATAACTGAGCCATACTGTATTCCACAATTATTTCTACTTTCAAGTCATTGTCCCTTTAATTCCTATGCTTAATTATATTATCACTTTGGTAATGTTTATTAAATATTTTTATAAAACTTATTAATTCGTCTCTATGTGTTTTCTTTCATAATTTTTTTTGAGGGACCGGGGTTCAAACTCATGACCTTGCACTTGCCACACAGGCTCTTGTGCCATGGAGCTATCTCCCTAGCCCCGTCTATGTCTTTCTATCATTGCAGAAGCTACCTTTTCATTTTCTGTTTACCCAGTATACAGTCCAAACCTTTGAATAATTCTGGAGTCCTACAAATAGCTCTGTTAAAACAATATTACCTCCTAGATGCGCTGTAGGGCTGTGATACTGGCACTGGCCCTTCCAGCCTTCTCAAAACTCCTCTTTATCCTGCCATAGATTCCTAGATCTCCAAACTTCTTTTTATATGTTTAGCCATCTAAGAAATGATTCTAATTTGCAAGAGAAAGGCCAAAATAATCAAAGGAATGTGCTTAATGGAAAGCACGATGAGGTGGAGTTGAAATTTTCACCACAAGGCTAAAACTGAAAAATCATTATATATCAGCCTAGGTCTCAAGGGTGGATTCAGTTTTCATGCAGCTTTGAACTCTCAACATTCAAGAGTCTCTCCTTAGGAAAAGATCACGAAAAGTGTAAATTACAAATAACCTTTCAAGGTCAGTGAGGACTCAAGACATAGGACAACAAGTACTGCAACACCCTATAACTCAGTAGTGTCCCAAATCTTCTGTTCAAGGAGATTATGAAGCACAGAGGAAAGGGATCAACGATGCATCATGTGGGTACAGAGAGATATCTAGAGAGAAACCATTCTGTCAGGCTTTCACAGAGAGCAAACTCGTGAAGCAATGGCCATGGTTGGTCCAGATGACTGACACTGACAACAGTGCTACAAAATGCTATGCAAAGATTCAAGGTAAATCCTGAGTGGATTTGGCTGCCCTTGTCAGATACAAAAGTTACATCGTTAGTTACATAGGTCTTGCTTTAGCTGGGTCTTAGCCATCTAGCACAACAATTCAACCAAGTGACGTAAAATGTAAAACCATATTAATATGCTGAGCTGTACAAGGTTCAAGTCAGCATTGCTTCTGAAACTGCCAGTTCTGCTGATAACCCACTACTATCATGGAATATTGGACTATCTATATGAGCTCAATGAGAAGAAATATTTCTTCTTATAGTGCTTAGAAAAGTTATCATGACTGCCTCTTGTATATGTGCAGCTACTATGAAGACAACAATGTGTATTGCATTAATTATTGTGGCTGTCCTACTAACCTGTTTTGAAACTATCTCACTGTTATTTCTTATTGAAAACAACAAAACTTAAAATAAAAAATGAATGTGTTCTTAGAATGAGCAAAGCATGAGTCACCCATCAAATGAATGTGTATAAAATAGTACTACCTTTCGACATAGCATCTGATGAACAGATGAGTAGAGATGGACGTAAACATCCAAAGAAAAATTCAGAACGTCAAACATCTGTTTCTTTTCTTAGGAAGCAGAAAAGCAACCGCTTTTCCTAACAACTTTTAAGTACTTGCATCATTAAGTCATGTGTATATTCAACTGTGGTGTAGAGATAAAGAAAATGCACCTAATGAAAACAAAGCAAAACAAACAAACAAACAAAAAGATGAAAATACAGCACACAGTAAAGGTGATCTAGGGTGATCGATCAGGAGCAGTTAAGCCCCAGGAATCCGCAGAATGTGGGGTGTGAAGGGAAAGCAGTCCACCTCAACTATCTGCAGGAAAATATTGGTGTTGCAGTTGTCTTTGTTTTGGCTTTAACTTTAATCTTTACTGACTTGCGATGCCTTTATTTATTTAACTATTTATTTTTAGTTTTTATTTTTCTGCGGGACTGGGACTCAAACTCACGACCTTGTGCTTGCCAGGCAGGCCCTTGTACCAGGGAGCTATCTCCCCAGCCCCAGCGATGTCTTTAAATTCTTATCCAGCAGCAGCATGGCTGAAGGGGCAATCCCAACCTTGTGTCTTAACCCAGATTGTGTCCATATAAAGCTCATTATAGCTGGGCGTGGTGGCGCACGCCTGTAATCCCAGGACTCGGGAGGCTGAGGCAGGAGGATCGGTGTGAGTTCGAGACCAGCCTGGGCTACAAAAGTGAGCTCAAGGCCAGCCTGAACTGCATAGTGAGACCCTGTCTCAAAAAGACAAATAAATAAATAAATAAATAAATAAATAAATAAATAAATAAAGCTCATTATAATGAATTTCTCTTGCTCTTTTTACAGAAAGAGGCTAAAAATGTGAACATAAGGGCCAATTTCAGGGACAATGTGCTATGTAATGCACTTTAAAATAAACTTTAAGTTATTCCATTAAATTGTTTTTAAACAGTAAATATAAACCTCAATACAGATCCTTATTTATTGACAGCCTGATTAAACCCTAAAAATTTACTGAACTACATAATTTCACTCTTACACACTTGTCAACTTGTTGATACTACTTTGGATACAAGTGCATGATCTATGCCATGTAATAACTCTTGTGAATTTTGTAATGCTTTTTTATCAATAATAAGCTTAGAGGTAAAAGCACATACTGTAATCCGCAGTCTAAAGAGTCATAGAAATTTTCACTGATGTATAAAAGTTATGTGTCTCTACCTACACTTCAAAAAAATATCTAATATGCCCATAGGCTTATAAACTGTATTGTTTCTGATTTACTGTATTGATACACTAGCAGTGTATATGTACTCTTTTCCTTGATTATTTTTCATATTATGTGGAGTTGTCATCTTTAAGAATTGCCTATGCTTCCCTCAGAAGGGTGATTGGGAAGCTAGTACCATTTTCTTATTTACACTGCCTCTTCCATGTAGAGGATGATCACTGCTATGAGTTTTTTTTTTTTTTCTTTTTCCTTTTCCAGTTTTAATTAAATTTTAACTGGAAAATAAAGTCAAAGATGTATAGTTTTCTTTCTTTTTTTTATTATGAGTAATGCTAGGTCATGAGAATAGGCGCTCTAAAATTAAACTAATAGCCGTCTTTTTTGGTGTCCTGGAAGTAAAACGGCCTAATGCTACGTCTGTCACCCTGCTCATCATTCATCTCGCTTCATCTTGCATGAAGATTATCTCATCGCTAGAAGACAGTAAGTACAGCCAAGAAGACATACTGACAGAGAGAAAGACTATACACAAACAGTTGTTATTATAACACATTATTATTACCTAATTTAGGAAAAATGTTCCTAATTTATTACTCTTTGCTAATTGCTGCTAACTAAGAAATTAAACATCACAGATGTATGAGAACAGAAACTTAGTATGATACCAAGCTTGAGAAATCTGGTACAAGTCCCAAAGCATCTCCCCCATGGGAAAAAGGGAAGACCAGATAACCTGGACCTGAAGACCTTCATATTTTCACATTGATCAGGAAGTAAATCTGCTGCCATATTCTCTGAAATTATAGAATTCGACAGGAGAGAAGCTGTGATCAGGTTATACCTATGCTCTCTTTGTTTTAAACACTTTCTTTGGTACCATTCTTCCTCAGAGTCAGGACTGACAGTCACATGCCTCGATTTTCCCCATGCCACCCTAAAGAACTTAAATAGAAAAGGGCACCCTTATTTTTATTTTTTTCATTTTTTACTAATTTTGATGAGAAGGAAATAGCAACGAGACAGTTTAAAGGCAGGTTAGTAGGACAGTTACAATAATCAATGCATTGCACATTGCTGTCTTCATCCTAGTTGTACAGAGTACAAGATGCAGTCGTGATTACTTTTCTGAACAATATTAGTACAAATCTTTCTTTTCATTAAACTAAGAAAAAGTGGCTGTATATATAGTCCAACAGTCCAGAATAGTAGTGGGTTATCAACAGAACTTCCATTTCCGGACATTGTTGACTTGAGTCTTTTACAGCTCAGGATGTTATTATGGCATCGCTTTTTATACCTCGTGGTTATACTTTTCTGCCGGATAGTTAAGACTAAGTGAAAACAAGAATTACGTAACAAAATATTGTAACTTTTGTGTCTAACAAGATCAGTCAAATCCCCTCAGGTTTTACCCTGAAACTATGTACAGTGTCATGTAGATCTTTTGTCAGTGTCAGCGGAGGAGTCATGGCCATTACTTGACCAATATGCTCTCTGCGAAAGCCTGAGAGAATGTTTTCTCTCTAAGTGACTCTCCTTAGGCACACATTGTCAGACACTTTCCTCTGTGGCCTCATAATCTCCTTCAACAGAAGATTTGGGACACCATTGAGTTACAGGATGTCACAGTACAGGTTCTCCTATGTCATGAGTCCTCACTGACGTTGAAGGGCTAGGGTTAAAATACTGGCTGTCCTTGTAGCCCTTCTTTTTCTCTGATATTTGGTCTGTAAACTTTAGCTGTTCACCATTCAGAAGAAATGATTAATGATATCATTACTATATAACGGAGGCAGTTGAGCTTACCATTGTGATCTGACTGAATATCAAATGCCTTAGACATAATATGGAACCGATATTTTCCAACAATAGTTGGTATTCTAAACTTTAAATCTCTATAGAGTGTGAAAAACTAATTAGACATTTTTGCACAGAAATTTAGATATCAAGCCACATGCACATTATAGCATGACAATCCTGAAACTTTTTCCTTCTCTCCTGTTTTCTTACATTAAAATTTTTATGCAAACATTTATGCAATAGAAGTAGTAGACATTTAGAAGACCAGAAAGATAGGTATTTAACAATGGTTTTAGTATTACACATCGCTATCCTCATTGTAGTTACTTAGTTCACAGATATTAGGATATATAGATAGTCATTATGAGAACTCTACCAATGAACTGCTAGTTTCCAAAACCTGATGGAGATTCTTAGGACCAGTATCCTAAGCATCTTGTTTATATAAATGTGTGGTTTTGCCTCTGCCATATTCCCTAACTTTTCTCCTTGCTCTCTTTTCATTCTTTAATCCTTACTTTCTCACTTACCATTAAACTGTGTTGTACCTTTCAATTTGCATTTCTTCTCTTTAGTTTTTCCACTAAGGAGACTATATATTTACACACATAGGTCTGGTTTACTTCACTTATGAGTTTATTTTATAGCTGCATCCATTTATATATGAAGGCTTCAAGTTTAGTTTTCTTTATAGCTGACTAATACACCATTGTATAAAAATATCACATCTTTTTCATCCATTCCTCAGGTGACAGGCGTTTTGGTTGTTTCCAAGACTTGGGTATCACAAATTGTGCTGCTATAAACATAGGTGCACATAGGTCACTATGATATGATGTTATTAGTTCTTTTGGGAAAATTCCCAGTAGGGGAATAGCTGAATTGAATGCAATTTCCAGTTCTAGTTTTTTAAGGATCCTCCACACTGATTTCCATAATGGTTTCACCTGTCTGTATTCCCGCCAGCAGTGAAGATGCTTACTTAAGCAGATGCTTTAGACTGCTGAGCTATCTCTCTGGCCCTACATTTTTTTCTAATCCATTCCAGTGATGCCTAGTTCTATTTTTTGCCAGTACAATGCTGATTTTATGACAGTAGCTTTGTAGTATAATTTCAAGTTTTTCTCCACAGCCTCTCAGACATTTGACGTTGATTTATTTCTTTATGTTAACCACTTTTTTCTAAACTAAGACGATATCTCAGTATTGTTATAATTTGCATTTCATGAATGGCTGGTGGTGTGGAGCATTCTTTCATGTATTTATTAGCTCCTAGTATTTCTTTTTCTGAGAAATGTGTGTTCATCTTGGATGCCTATTTCTGGATGGGGTCTTTAAATTTTGGAGGCCTGTTTTTTAGTTTTTTTGTAAATTCTAGAGGGACCTTTGCCTGAGTGTTTATTCATGAAAACGTTTCCAAGATTCGTGGCTTGTCCTTTCACTCTACAGGTAATTTTTTTTAATGTACAAAAACTTCTCAATCATCCAAGGTCCCAGTTGTTAATTCTTTCATGTATGTGTGTCTTGTGCCGTTTTATATTTGTTCATGAACTGTTTGCTTACCCCTATGTCTTCAAGATTTCCTCCTATTTTCTCTTCCAGGAAATGTAGTATTTCTGTTTAAATATTTAGATCTTAAATCCATGTTGATTTTAGCTTACTGCATAGTGATAGACCTGGGTCATATTTCAGTTTTCAGCATGTAAAGAGCCAGTTTTTCCAGCAGCACTTGTTAAAGAGACTATTTTTCTTCCAGTAAACATGAATGACCTTTTTGTCAAAGATAAGGTGCTTTTGTGTGTTTGTAGTTGCTTCTGCATTTTTTAAAAAAACTTTATTTATTTTATGCCCAGCTCAGCCACTGGGGGATGGGGCTGGTGCAACATGTGATGCCAGGGATCTAACTGTAGTCTGTGCAGTTGCAAAGCTTACTTAAGCAGATGCTTTAGACCATTGAGCTATCTCGCCGGCCCTGCATTTTCTAATCCATTCCAGTGATGCCTAGTTTATTGTTTGCTAATACAATGCTGATTTTATCAAAGTAGCTTTGTAGTATAATTTCAAGTCAGGAATTGTAATGCCTCCTACCTTACCTTTGTTGCCCAGGATTGTCTTTGCTATTCTAGGTCTTTTCTGGTTCCAAATACATTTGAGGAATGATTTCTCTAGACTTGCAAGGTATGTTTTTGTTATCTTGATGGGGATTGAATTTAATCTGTATAATAATTTTGGGAATATGGCCATCTTTACAATGTTGTTTCTTTCTACCCAGGAGAATGGAATATTTTTCCATTTAATGAAATCCTCTAGGATCTCTTTTTTCAGAGCAGTGTAATTTCCAGTGAATAGATTTTTACTTCTTTAGTTTGATTAATTCCTAAGTATTTCATTTTCTGAAATGTTATTGTGAAATGTATTTTCTCTAATTTCCATCTCATTGTATTTGTTATCTGTGTAGAGGAATGATATTGACTTAAGTATTGACTTTGTATCTTGCTATGCCACTAAATTTGTGTATTAATTCTAGTAGCTTCTTCATGGAAATTTTTTGGGTTTCCCAAGTAGAGTATCATGTCATCTACAAATAATGATAGTTTAACTTCCTCTTTACTTATTCTTACCCCTTTTATTTCTCTCTCTTGTGTAATGGTTGCAGCTAATGATTCCAGAACCATACTGAATAGCAGTGGTGATAGAGGACATCCTTTTCTTGTATCAGATTTGAGAGTAAAAGATTTCAGCTTTTCCCCATTTAGAATTATGGCACCATTTGATTGTCTTAGATGGATTTTATCAGATTGAGGTAGAGGCCATCTATTCCAATTTGCTGTATGACTTTCAACATGAATGAGTGCTGGGCTTTGTTAAAAGCCTTTTCTGCATCAGTTGAGATGATCACGTGGTTTTTTTTGGGGGGGGATTTGACTCTATTGATATAGTGTATTGCATTTGTAGATTTGCTTATGTTGAACCTTATGTTGTATCCTTGGGATGAATCTTACGAGGTCATGGTATATAATCTTCTTGATGACTTAATATATTGTATTTGCTAGTATTTTATTGAGTGTTGCATCTATGTTCATTAGGGAAATTGGCCTGTAGTTCTTCCAGTTGCATCTTTCTCTAGTTTTGTTATCAGTATAATATTTTACTTCAGGAATGGTTTTGGGAAGATTGTATCCTTTTCAATTTCACTGAAGAGTTTGAGCAGTATTGAGATTATGTCGTCTATAAATTTCTTGAAGAATCCAATAGTGAATCCATGAGGATTTGGATTTTTCTTTATCGGTAGTTTTTTTATTACATTTTAATTGCACTTGCTGTTATTAGGTTATTGAGAGTTCTTATATCTTCTTGATTCAGTTTTAGTAGCTGGTCCCTTTCTAAGAATCTGTCAATTTCTTCTGTATTTTCAATGCTGTGGGAGTAAAGACAGTGCAAGGAGCTGTTGTATGATTTTTGGTCCAGTGCCAAAAGAAACGACGAGAAGACCCGATTAAGGTAGCTTCAGAGGACTCACCAACATTTATTTTCCTCAGTGAACCCAGAGCCTTAGAAGGCTCTTTTTCTCATTCAGCATTAAAAAAAAAAATTGGCTAAGGAGTATACATCACTACTTTAATAGATTCAGCACATTCCAGATACATAGCTCACGCAAACGCTAACAGATCATACTTTAAGCAGGGGAGGAGGCAACCATTGGTGTCACGTAGCAGATAAACAAAGAACGGGGCATCTCATGGGAAGAGCTGCCATCCGCAACCTTGAGCCCCAGCTTTCTGGGAATCTCAGGCAACAGAATGCAGCCATCCTTGGACTCCATCTATAATTCAAGGACAGGGCACATGCAGGACGAGCTACCACCCGAAGCTTTAGGCCTCAGCTTTCTGAGACACCCGAGCAACAGAAGGCAGGCCTCCCTGGGTTCTGTCTATAGCTCACCACTTTTAGGGACACCAACTGGTCTTCAATCTTATCTCTATATCCCTACAATAGTAGCTATTAATGACCTTCTGGATCTCCACTGGGGTCTGTGGTAATTTCACCCTTTCCATTCCTTATTTCTTGAATTTGAGTCTTTTCTTTCCTCTTTTAAATGAGGTTAGCAAGAGGTTTATCAATCTTATTTAAACTTTCAAAGAACTAGCATTTTGATTTGTTAATTCTTTTTGTTTCCTTCATCTCAATTGCATTAATTTCTGCTCTAATCTTTATAATTCCCTCCCATCGTTGGGCTCTGGGTTTGATCTGCTCTTCTTTTTCTAGACGTTTGAGGTTTGAGCATTGGGGTATTTATGTTTTCCCATTCTGTTTTCTTAATGTGTGAGTTTGCAGCTATAACTGTCCTCTAAGAACTGCTTTTATTATATTCCAGAAATTCCAGTAAGTTGTGCTTGCATGTTCATTGAACTGTGGATATTGTTTAATTTCTTGCTTAATTTTATCTGTGATCCATTGGGTACTGAGAAGGGTGTTGTTTAATTGTCATGTATTTATGAGGTTTTGTGGCTTCTTTTGTCATTTATTTCCGGTTTGATTGTTCTGTGGTCAGATAATATGTATGAAATAATTTCTGCTTTCTTGCATATGCTTAAGCATGACCTATGGATCAGTATGTGGTCTCTTTTAGAAAATGTCCATGTGGGCTGGAAAGAATGTGTATTCAGATGTAATTCGGTGGAACACTATGTATATGTATACATGCACTACATACATTTGAAGTTCTGGTTTATTTCTTCTGCTTCTTTGCTAATTTTTCACCTTTTGACCTATCTTTTTGAGATAAAGGAGTGTTATGGTCTCCTGTTAAGACTGTGGCATTGAATATTAGATTCTTTATGTGGATTAAGATTTGTCTTATATAGTTGGGTGCTACTGTGTTTGATACATACAAATTAATGAGTGTTACTCCTTTCTCTTGAATTTTTTACCAAACAAGGATGCATTGACGATCTTTATTCCTTTTGATCATTCTTGGTTTGATGTTCAGAATGTCTGTGCACAGGATTGCTACTCCTGATTTTTTCTGAGGTGATGGGGCATGTAGTATTATTTTTCATCTTTTTACTTTCAGCCTAGGAATTTCTTTATGAGTTAAATGTGTTTCTTGTATACAGCATATTATTGGATTTTGCTTCCTAATCTATTGATTCAGTCTGTTTCTCTTAATTGGTGAATTGAGTCCATTTAAGTTGATACTTATCATTGAGATGTAATGACTTATGATTGACATGTTATTTAACTGCTGTTGTTTATATGTTTCTGTCCTGTGTTTAATTGTTTGCCCTATTTATTTCAATTCTCCATCAAATGTGAAAGAGAGTTATGCAGAGTACAGCAGTCTGGGCTGGAATTTGTTTTCTTGGAAGACCTGAAGTACTCTCTCTATGCTCTTCTTGACTTCATGGTTGGTGAAGAGAAATCTGCTGTTATTTTGATGGGTTTTCCTTTAGATGTGGTCTGTTTCTTTTTTCTAGTGGCTTTTGGTATATTATTCTTGGGCTGAATTTCTGAGATTTTGACTATTACATGTCTGGATGTGCACTGAATTGGTTTGACACTGTTTGGAATTCTATATTCTTTGGTTACCTGAATGTCAGGTTGTTATCTCGTTTTTGAGGAGTTTTTTGCTATTATTTTGCCCATATTCTTTTTATATCATTTGCATTTATTCCTTCTTTCTCACTGATGCCTATTAGCCTCACATTGTCCATCTTTGCATCATCTTGGAAATATTGAATTATTTTTTTCCTGCATTTTAGTTTGAGAGATCTTTCCTTATGTTTCACTAGCTGCTCTGGTGCATTTAAGGTCTGAAAATCTACCTTCACTTTCATTCAATAGATTTTGCCAGCTTGTGATTGATATTTTAAGTTCCTGTATATCTCTTTGAATGTGCTTCATGTCTTATATTTCTTTCCTATATTGCTCATTCAAGGATTCTACTGTGTCTCTATTCTCCTCTAATTTTTTTTTATCATTGTCTTCTTTAGAAGTACTTATTAATTCTTTCATTATAGTTATCCTTTCATTGTTTTACTTCACAGATTAGTTTTGATCTGATTTCATCTATACAGTTTTCAGTAGTTTCTTTACTGCAGACTACTAATTCAGAGATTTCAGCTGTGGGGTTCCTAATTTATTCTATACGAGTGTCTCCTGTGTTTGTTCTGGGTGGGCTTCAAGCCTGAGATTTCATTTTCTTCCTTCTCTTCGTCGTTTTGTATAGCACTACACTCTGACCACTGGTGTAGAGTTTTGGTGCAGTTATAATCTTAGCACCAAGTGAAATTCTCACCCTAGGGAGATGATATGGTTAGGGCAGTGACAGTTTTGTATTTACACAACTATAATTAGGAACACTAATAATGGGTAGTGATATTCAGCCATTGACAAACTTTTGTAAGTAATGGGTTTGTATTTTAGAAAGTAAGAGCAAGCATCATGTCTATATAGGTAGGCAAACATTAAATTGGGAAATTGTATTTAATTTAGCTTCCCTAAGTTCTGTCTGCTCACCTCTCTTTGATGTGCCTGAGGTCTTCCAGGCAGACTAGTTCACCCTGGTTACCTGTTGCCACCTCTCTCGGTCAAGGGAGAAAGAAGGAGGATGCTTTCATAGATCTGGGTCTGGCAAAATGCCTCAGCTTACTGAGTTCTGATCTACCAAGTTTGAACTCTACCTGGCTTGGGTCTGCCTGCTGTGCTCAGCTACTTCCTGCTGTAGCTGGTGGAAGTGAACCTGGTGTGCCCCTTTGGCAAGATATTCTGCTCTTAAATTGGCTGGGTGGTCCTGGCCCCTAGCTTCTCTGTAGTGACTTCATTTGGAAAGTTTTACACCAGGCCTGTCTGAAGGAAGAGGTTCCCACACACAGGTCTGGTCTGGGTTTGGGCTGGAGAGGTCTGGTGGGTGCAGTGGAACAGAAGGCCTTACTCACACACCAGGCCTGGGCTGGGTATTGACATGTGTATTTTTAATTGAACTTCATTTTTAGAGGAGTTCTGAACTGATACCAAGACTTAGAAAAAGATACAGATATTTTCTTTATCTCTGCTTCTATACAACCTACTCCATTATCAACAGCCCACACCAGGGGCCTACCTCTGATACAAATAATGAACTTACATTGACATATTATCACCAGAAATATATTATTTTTATGGTGTTTAGTCTTAGTGTTTGTGTGCTCACTTGCTCTTGACAAAGGAAAATGCCACATATTTAACTCTAGAGCATCCATTGTGGTCTGTGAAATTACTTCTAAGATACCCCATGATGGACTGGTTTCTACTGGCATGCTTTTAATAGAAAACACATTGCCTGTCTAGGACTGTAATTAATGCAGCTCTAGATAGTCTCCTCTGTGCTCTACTCATCTGGCAGAAACTCACTCTTTGTTTTACAAGTGATTTTATTGAATTAAGCTGCCAAATTTTATATCTTCTGCAAACCATGGCTTAAATCCTTATGGTGAAAATAGGTGAGCTTCTGTATTCATCCATCTGAATGTATCCATCCCAATATTTAAGGTACTGAGTCATTTTAATACTCAGTTAATACAGTTGCTGTGAGAGGTGCATTTTTAAATGAATAAAGACTTTATCTGTTGCTGGGGATATACTTGAAATTATGGGAAGAAAATGGAATTCAAAATATTTATCTGATAATTAAACTTCCACTTCTTCTTTAGTTTTTTATAGTGAGAATTGCACAAAAGAGCAATGTGTATTTGTTTCAGTTATGGATATAAGAGATTCAAGTTAATTCTTTTTACTGATAGTGTGTTTGAATTATGTACCTCATTGTGGAAATATTCCTCTCAATCCACTGTAGCATAGTAGAATTTAAAACTCAGATATTAAGGGTTATTGCACCCTGTATGCATTGCTTCATATGAGGAGATTAAAATCCCAGCGATTGAGGGAAGTATCCCAGATTCCCTGAGCCCAGGGACAAAGATCAAGAACAAACAAACAAACAAAGACAAAACAACTAGGTTCCTTTTTTCTTGGCCTAGTGTGCGCCTCTTATGCATTAGCTATGGAAAAGACGCTGCAGTCTGAAGGTGAATGCAGACATGGAAACAGGACACCATGATTTCAATTCAGAAAGACTCAGTTGGTATTTCTATGCTGTTAAATTAATCATCAGCAAAGTCTGAATGTTGCACCATTTTTGGTCCGGTGCCAAAAGAAATGAGGAGAAGACCCGATGAATGTAGCTTCAGCGGACTCACCGAGATTTCTCTTCCTCAGTGAGCCCAGAGCCTCAGAAGGCACTTCTTTTTATTTAGCATTAAAAAAATGACTAAGTCCAGACATGTCCAGGCATGTAGCTTATGCTTAGGCTAACAAATAATACTTTAAGCAGGGGAGGAGGCAACCACCGGTGTCATGTAGCAGATAAACAAGGAAGAGAGCATCCATGGGAAGAGCCGCCATCTGCATCCTTGAGCCCCAGCTTTCCAGGAATCTCAGGCAACAGAAGGCAGCCCTCCCTGGGCCCTGTCTATAATTCAAGGACAGTGTACCCACAGGCAGAGCTCCTCCCTGAAGCTTCGGGACTCAGCTTTCCGAGAATCCCGAGCAACAGAAGGCAGGCCTTCCTGGGTTCTGCCTATAATTCACCACTTCTAGGGACATCAACTGGCCTTCAGTCTTAACTCAATGTCACTACAATATCTGAGTCTCAAAATTTTAGCAGAAAGAACTTAACTGTACAGACATTCTCCCAAGTGTCATATTATATATTGGTACATACATGATAAAAATTATGAAACAGACAGAATATTGCTTTCTTCATTTATAACGAAATATTTTAGTAATATATTTCCTTAATAAAATTGAGTGCTATTTAGCCCAGATTTCATAGTGCTTGTCAGTAAAAGTGTCAGCATTATATTAGAAAATGATAGACCTAACAAGTGTTAGTCAAAATAATAGTTACTCGTTGATTTTTATGTGTGACATTTTATCACTTAAGATATACCTAATATCTTCCATCTAAAGAGATCATATAGTTTATTTCACCTTATAAAATTAGTAAGAATTTCTGGTTCATTCACTGATGTTCTTTTTGTCTAAGTGCTCAAATATTACGTTTGCATGGATGTTTTGAGAATGCTACTCCAGGCTGTGCTCTTTTGGGATTACAATTTTGTTGAATTTATTTTATTTTACTTAAATGCATTTGGTCCAGGGTCTCACAACACAGCTTGGCGACCCAGTGATCCTCCTTTTTCAGCCTCAGTTGTGCTGAGAATACAGGTGTGGACCCTCATGCCCAGTCTAGGTGGCTACCTCAACTTACCTGGGAGCAGGGTGGGAGAGGCATGCGGGGCCAGGGATCAAACCCTGGTTCATGTGCTTGCCTAAGCAGGCTCTTAGTCTGTTGAGCTATCTCACTGGCCCTTATTTTTTTTTTTAATCTTTTATCTCTTTCTTTATTTAGCGCAGGGTTTCACTGTGCAGCTTGTACTCATAGTGATCCTCCTGTCTCAGGCTCCCCAGTGCTGGGATTATAGGCAAGCATCACCATGCCTAGTTTTGGGGTCAATATACTATGCAGTACTGGAATCGAATGTGAGTCATTATACTTGCAGGGCAGGTGCTTACACTGCTGAGCTACCAGTTTATACCAGCCTGGATTAAAAATTTATTCCTTTACCAGTCAGCTATCTTCAATTTGGACAAACTTCATTAGAATATGCTGTTTACTTATTGTTTTCTGACCAGACAGCATGCATATAAAAATACCAAGTCTTAACCTGTGCCATCACTAGTAAAGGTAAATTTTATAGTCAATATAAAAATGGAAATAAGTATTCTAATTTATTATTTTTATTTTTTATGCTTAGTCTCTTATAATAAAGAATGCCAATCTTCACAGTGTGCTCACAAACAAGTCTGTCTGTCATTATACATAAGCACGAAGCTACACTCCTTTGTATTCTGACTAATATACTCTGCAGAGATGAAAATAAACCGTGGGTGATTTGTCTGGTTAATTGATGATTATTTACTTTACTGTCCCTTAGAGCCCTCGTAGGAGATGGCACTAAATGCCAAAGCTGTTCCTCTCAATGTACCGAAGTAGCAGGTGGGCCAGGCTGCCATTAGGAGTGAGAACTAGCCAGTATTGCGGGCTTCCTGATTTGTTCTGAGAGCTAGCAGTGACCTAAAGAACCGAGGAACGGCAGGGTTTGAGGAGAGCTCAGAAGCCACCTAAGGTTCTGGAGAGTATTCATCATTACATGAAAAAGACAGGTGTCAAGTAAGGCAAGGGTTTCCTAGACTTTGAAGCAAGACATTCACTTAAGAAGTGCCCCAAACATTAGTACTGAAAGGAGCTTCAGTTGCATTAGGGGTCTCTCCGTGGACACTCTATGCTTAACATTGCAGACCACTTAAGAGTGTGTGTCACTGTTCTTAAGTGTTTTGCCTAAACTTCCAGTACCCTACCAAGAAGGGAATAGTAGCTCCATCGTGATGGTCAGGGGACAGCACTCTACACTCCCTCTCTCCCTCCCAAAATAAGTGCAACTCATCATTCACGCTGCTATGACTCTTCAAAAAGAACTGTGCAATTGCAGTGTGCCACCAGTGAAGCTTGTGATGTTGGAGGCTATTGAATCTATAGAATGATTGTGAGGACAATATGCAATATGTCAACTTTCAAAGAAAAGAAGGGGGAAAAGAAAAAAAAAAGTAACGTGGATTTAGAAAGGTTAATGTTTAATTGTTTGATCAAGCTTATATACCTATATGTATTAATCTAAACTGATCTGATGATGAAAATATGTAATATAACCATTGTTAAATTTAAACAATAAAAAATTGAAAAAAAAAGAACTGTGTTCATGCCTAGATGAGCAAATCAATTACCTACTGAAAATTACTAAGTGTTTCCTCCTCCTCTTACCCTATTATCTATGAGAGATTTCCACCTTCGTTTAACGTGGTTGTGAACGATGTAAGTTGATCCTCACCAATCAAACATCTGATATCCTTTGAAAAAGCACGAATACCAGGGCCGGGCAGTATAGCTCAGCAGATTTAGCGCTTGCTTAGAGGAAGCGCAGGGGCCAGGGTTCCGTTCCTGGCCTCTCGTGCCGTGCTGGCCCTGTTCTAGAGCCCGCTGAACGGGTGATGGAGACTGGGTGTGGTGGCGCGCGTCTGTAATCCCAGCGCTTGGGAGGTACAAACAGGAGGATCACTATGTCTCAGTAGTGAGACCCTAAAAAAAAAAAAAAAAAGCATGGATGCCAGTTATTTGCAGTTTGTAATCATAGAGCTACCTTCTTGTTTCAGAACCTTTGTTTGTTTATTCATTCATTTTTATGGCTGGCTCAGCCCGCCCCAAGGGCAGGTCTGGCGCAGCATGTGGTGCCGGGGATCGAACCGCAGTCCCTGAAGCCGCCCAAGCCTCCCCAAGCAGGCACTTTAGACCACTGAGCCATCCCGCCGGGCCCCATAGAGCTACCTTTTTATTATCTGCAGGAAACCTTTTCTTTCTGCTGGACCACAAACATTGCATGGATCTAATTAACCAAACGCCAGGTGGCGCCCTATCTGTCTCCTCCTTCCTCCTTTCCCCACTTTTCACCCTTCTCCCTCTTCCGCCCAACATTTCCTTTTCTGGGTCTTATCTATCCATTTGTCCATCCACCTATCAACACAGTTAGCTAGCTTAACAATTGCGTCGAAATAGGTAAGTGTTCTAAATATATCTGTAAGATGTTATGGCTCTTGATTATGTACATATTGAAAAAGCAAGCCTCTCATAAGTTTAGGTCAAAGTGCGCCATGCAATAAGTTGCGAGAGTCATCGTTAATGGAGCATAGACAACATCTGAAAGTCTTCGGTAAACCAGGAAATATGAAAGTAAATATTCTGTCATATTTTCATTGCCACATTAATAAAAAAATCTCCTATGGAGATGAATTAAAGACCCATTTGAGTTTTTTAAAGGGGTTTGAGCAAGCAAAAGAAAACAACATAAAAAAACAATTAAAATTATGCAGAAGTTTGAAATGAGATGACAGGAGTTGACAGAAAAATTAAGTAGAATTCAAGGCATGGGGCAACTCCACAGCTGAGCTTGGAGAGTCTGAAGGTTGTGCTACAGTTTTCCTAAGCTTTCTTTTCTTTAAATTTTACTTATGGGGCCCGGCAGGATGGCTCACTGGTGTAAAGCGCCTGCTTAGTAAAACTTAGGCGGCTGCAGGGACCGTGGTTCAGTCCCTGGTACCACATGCTACACCAGCCCTGCACTCAGGGCAGGCTGAGCAGGCCATAAAAATATATAAGCAAACAAAAGTTCTGAAACAAGAAAAAGAAATTTAAAAATAAATAAATTATTTATTTATTTATTTACTTACTTACTTACTTATTTTTTTGAGACAGGGTCTCCATGTGTAGTTCAGACTAGACTTGAGCTCACTTTGGTAACCCAAGATGGTCTTGAACTCACATCGATCCTCCTGTCTCAGCCACCCAAGTGCTGGGATTACAGGCGTGCGCCACCATGCCTGGCTCTATTTATTTATTTATTTATTTATTTATTTATTTATTTGTGGGACTGGGGTTCGAACTCATGACCTTGCATTTGCCAGGCAGGCACTTGCACCACAGAGCTATCTCCTCAGCCCTATTTATTTATTTTTGATGCCTGGACTTTATTTTATTTATCAGATATGGAATACCATGAGGCAAAAAATACTCCCAAGGCTGGAGAAAGTAGATGATTCACACTTTCACACTGTCCATTTTTGATGAGCTTCCAAGTTATTCTTTACAAGACTACATTAAAACAGTCCAGTATTTAAAAAAAAAAAAGAAAAAAAAAGAAAAAAGCAAACTATGCTGATCGGCTGATCGCACAACCACCTCACAAGCAGAACACCGACTGTGGTCGCTCTTGTTCTCACAGCCTCACGTACAGGCACAACACACACAGATGGGGACGACAGGAACTCCGGCGAGAAGGGTGAGCAGAAGGTTCTGGTAAGGCTTTCCTTGCCCCAGTGGCGGAACAGGGACAAATCGCGGGCATCGAGCAAGACCCGGATTCTAATTCACCCAGGAGAGTGGGCGCCCTGAACAGTGAACTGAGAAGGGCCCCTGGACGTTCTCCGCTGTGACTCCATCATGTTTTCTTGCGACTGGAACTTCACCATGATGTGTAGTATTGGAGGTCTTTCTTAGGAAAAAAAAAAATACAAGTTCTCTAAACAAGCATGTATAATCCATGAGCTACACTATGCTTTAAGAATAAAGATGCTTTGTTGTGAAGGATTTTAACTTTTGCTACTCCCCACTTTCAGAAGTTATTCTGTGCTTTTCTTAAACAACATGCTTTACGTAGAATATAAAAATAAAGGTACATTCTCAGTCAGATGCAGTGACAGAACATGGCTGCGGGTTTACTCCTTGCCGCATCAAGTTGCACAAAAAACCCAAGGCCGCGTATGTTTGGTGACCCGTGCAGTACGCTCACAAAGCTCAGGCAAACAACCTGACGTCCCTCAGGGCCTGTCCCGGTCACAACAGTCTTCTCTACAAAAATGAAAGCACCAACAGCTGCTTCTAACCCATGCTGTGCAGAGAATCTGGTCGGAAGGACACGGAAATGCCAGGAGGGGAGACGGTGGGGTGGGGCTGGGGATGGGGTGGAGGTGAGGGTGGGGTGGGGGTGGGGGTGGGGTGCAGATGGGGTGGGGGCGGGGGTGGGCGGTGCCGACTGCTCTCCGCCAGGGCTTTTCTCTTCATTGCAAGCTTTTACTAAAGAGGGTGAAATTCAAAGTTTCTTCCAGTGAGAAAGCTAAGCAGTGCGTCTCTGGAGTTTCTGATCCTGGAAACGGGCGCTCTGGGTCCTCAAGGCAAAGGCCCAGAATCGATAGAGCCCTGTGCAGTCTCAGACTGCAAACAATACAACTGCTGACCAAGGAGACAGACAACCTTAGGTGACGACGTTTCCAGAGAAGGCCCGCGTAGACAAAACTGGCTTCTCTGCTCTTGAGGTGACTGTGACTTTTGCACCTTACAAGGGCTAGTTTTACTATCACAGAGACTTCTGGACTAGATAAAAGTTCACAATGTTGCTTTAAAAAGAAAGGCATGGCACGGAGAAGCTATCAAATAGCTAGCAGTCTGCAGGCTTGTTTTTGTTTTTCTTTCACATTTTACTTTTGTAGTTGGCTTAGGGAAAACCAAGCTGGGAAATCATGATGTTGGAGTATTTTAACGGCATGCTGTCATAGATTTTCACAAGCTTATTTATACAGGAAGATCGCCGCAGGAAGCGCTCGGCTCGATGCCACATCCCGGAATAGCCGCTGTTGGCATCTTTCTCTGAGTTGATCACGTGTACGGGTTTCACAAACAGCCCCGAAGCCTTCCCAGGGTGCCTGGCAATGATGAAGTTCAAGGCGATGTCGTCACCAGGCTGGGTCTCGTCTATGAGAGCATGGACAGCGGCCGGCTGGCTCTGGAAGAGCTCGAGGTAACTAGTGCTGAAGAACACAGCCCCGATCCACACCATGGAGTACTGGTCTCCGCTGCCAAAGCCCCGCGCCTGCAGTTCAAATCCGCTGACAACGTGGAGACGTGCTTTATCGGGACAAATCCTATGGTCTGGTCGGGAAAAATTGCTGCCAAACCGAGAAAGCGAAAGCGAGGTCCTGGGCTCTAATAAGTGTGTGGTCATCCGCCCTCAGCACCACGCCTGTCTACCTCAGGGGAGACCTGGAGGCGGTTCCTCATTCCACTTGAGGTCTGCAGATCACAGGGATGGATGGGGTGAAGCTCCAGAGAGCTCCACAGCTCGTCCAGGCCCTTCTCCCCAACGCTGATCCACACCACCATAACTTTGTGCAGATGTGGCACCGCCTGATAGCAATTTCAAAGCTTCAGTGAGAGATCCGTTCTGTGGCACGTCCGCGTAACGAGAGTGAAAGAATCCGGAGCGGTCCTGCCCTGGGATTTTACTTCCCTTCGCAAAGTGAGCACCTTGCCTTCTTTGATATTGAGGAGTAAACTGGTCAGGGCCCCAGCTACCAAGAGCAACACCAGATGGCCACCAACAAGAGGCACAGTACCCGGATCCCCCTCACTCTCCCACAAAGTCTGCAGATGTGGCCACAACTCATTATGCTATTTTTTAAAAAAATAAATAACTTCCTTTTGGATTCAGTGATTGACAGGAGCAGGTCCTTGCAGCACTGGGGTGCAGAGTTCCAGAGGGCCGGCTGATTTACTCGCTTGCAGCCTGGTCAAAGCACAGCAGAAGGGATCCGACAGGGGCGTGTCCACGCAGCCGCACGCTGCACCGAGCTTCTGGGGGCTGCACCACAGGGCCAGGCACCCGCGAGCTGGGCTTGGCAGCCCCCACGCCGGCGGTGTCCGCTTCTTTTGTAAATTTTATTTAAAATAGTTTTGTGAGAGGGCTAGCCGCATAGCTCAGAAAAAAAAAAAAAAAAAAAAGTGCCTGCAAACACCCGGGACTTGCTGAGAAGGCAATAGAGACTGCACACGGTGGCCTGCACCTGTGATCCCAGCGCTTTGGAGGCTGTAAACAGGTTGATCACTATGAGTCTGTTCTAGTAGTAAGACCCTGAATGCCCTGCAGACGCCCCCTGCTCCGCAGAAAAATGTAAAGAAACACACAATGTGAATGATACAGTCTAACTATAAATTTTATTGATAGTTTGAAACATTATCAGAGAGTTCAACTGAGAGACGTGTAACAACTTCTTTACTGGCAGATAGCTTAATCACCTGCTTTTGCACAAGATTTCCCAATGAGTTTCAATCCTGCTTTTCTCTACTCTTGTACTTGAACTTCAGACATGCTCAGAGACACGATCTTATCCAAGTAGATAAGTTAAGAGAATACTTGAGCTAATTTTTATTTTGCACGGGAGGGTAATTTCTGTGTGAACTTCCAAATTTTTGAATTGAGATTCATTATCTTCTTGTTAAAAATTGAAGAGGCCACGCAATTTTGATATTTCTCTGCAGAAAATACCTCACCAATAATAGCAGTCAGCTACTATGAAGCATTTAATTTGAGAGATCTAAGTCTACCCGAGCGCTCTTACAGAATAAGCTACTGCACTTCCATTAAGTGGCTTAGTTGAAGCCTGGTTTATATGGAAAACAGACAAGAAGCAATTGCCACAAAATTACCTCCCACAAAGCAACTGTCACAGAAGACAAATTGAATTTTGGCATCAAATAACAAAACCTAACATCTTTGCTTTCACAAGGAAAACAGAAACATGTCCACAAAAAACCGAACAATTGTGTAACCTTCCTTTACCTAGAAATGTACCCTGCCTGTGTTTTTTCACACTGTATTAAATTGAAAGACATATCCCAATATCAGTAATAACGACACATGGGAAAATGTTTTTGTGTTTACCCATTAACTAGTTGCTTTTTAAATATCAAATAGATGATCCCATTTAACTGTAAATAAGTATTGTCAAAGGGCAGGATAATTATGGACAATTCATTGATGTAATTTGAAGATATGCTTACAAGTGAGATAAACCAGATTCACATGTGTAAATACCTTATAGTCTCCTGGTGTAAAAACTGAAAAGAGGACATAAAAATGGAAAGGCATAACTCAGTTAAGTGGAAAGGGAGAAGTTAAGGATTAAACAATGAAGAGACAACAAGGAGAGAAGTTAGGAAGCATGGCAGGAACAAAAACCGTACATTCATATACACAAGACGGTTAAGGCAATGGTCCTAAGAATCTCCATCAGGTTTTTGAAACTAGCAGTTAATTGGCAGAATTCTCACACTGACTGTATATCCTGGTACCTGTGAACTACGCAACTAAACTGAGGACAGCAATGAGCAATACCAAAGCCATGCTTCGAATACCTAGCATTGTGGCCTTCTCAATGTGTGCTGCTTGTACTGTCACAGCCGTTATTGCTAAACTCTCTCGCAAGCAAACGTTTTTTTTTTTAAGCTAATAAAAGAGAATAAGAGACAAGAAAAAATGTCGTTGGTTCATCCTGCTACAAGTTTCTGTAAGATTAGATTTCTAAATTACTGTGTAAAAATGTGGAATTGTCTTTTCTTTTTCAGATCATGTATGAACAGTTCATAATTCTTCCAAAGTAAGCATACCTTGTAATAATCATCAATATTAATGAATAGAGTGTTAGGAGCTCCATTTAACAAACTTGGCAGGCTCTGCAGTAATCATTTTCTCTACAAAACAATTGTTCTCACTTCCACACATCTTCTGTGTGACTGAATGGCTGAAATTTTCATTCCATATTATGTTTACAAGGTTTGTTCCAAATTTTCTGTTTATGCATGATTCCTTAGTTTTTATTGCTTTTATCCTTCACTGTAGGTATTACGGTTTTTTTAAATATCCTACCTTACCTTACCTCTAAATCCAGGACAAACACCTTGAAAAGCAGGCTCAGATCTCTGGCTCATTTCTTTGTGCCTATCTTCCAAGCATATTTGCTTTCAAATTATTTGTTTAAAAGCCCAGAATTTCAATTTTACTTTCCCTAACTTGTATAATCATTGCAATTTCTTCAGATTTGTTGTCTAGCTTCTCCACCTTATGTTGTGCACTAATTAAATCTGTACTGTCACATGCAGAATTCGAAGTTACCCTCAATGAACATTTTCCTCTTGGGAATTGTGATATCTTGTCCTCTTTTCCCTTCAGCAGTCAGGTTTTTACTGTTTATTTTTATGTATTTGGTACAGGGTCACTACACAGCTCAGACTGATAGTGATCCTCCTGTATTTAGTCTCGCCAGCACAGAGAACACAGGGGTGTGCCACCACACCCAGTCTCCATGGGCAACTCGGGGTTCCCTGGGATGGGGCTGGTGTGGCATGCAGTTGCTAGGGATCAAACCTGGGTCGCTGCTCTTGCCTAAGCAGGCACCTAGTCCACTGAGCTATCTCACTGGCCCCAGCAGTCTTATAGTATCATCAAGAAATAATTTTGATTCAGTGTGGTTCTGCAGTTTTTGATGAAGGTGTTGGTCTGCTCCAATTAATTTCATAATAACCTTGATTTTATAAGTGTTTATAAAACCTCAGTGAGATAAGTTTTATCATGAACGTCTAAAAGACTGGAGGATTCAGACCTAAGCAGACACTCTAGCCGAAGTGACAAAGCCAGTGAAAGCTATGTCAAGCATAGCTTTCAAATTCAGCTCTGCCGGATTTTCAAAGCACTTTTCAAATGCTATAGGAGATGTGAGCAAAACATAAGGTGATATTTAACTTTAAAGAATTTATTACAGTAAAAGACACGTTGCCATTAATCAACCACAAAATAGTTCCTCTCCTTTAAACACAGGTATCCATCACTCTTGACACTTCCTGGAGTAGCTCTGGAAGTCCTGCTGCGTGAATGTCTTTATGAGGTGTGGTGCAAGCTACGGTGAATGCTGCTACCAAGTGCCACCGAATGGAAAGGCAGACTCAGTGAAACTTGGTGGGTCCCCGTCCTGCTTATTCATAAGATTTGACAATATGCACTGCTGGCTTCACCTGAAACTCAAAATGATCATTGAAAAAATATATATAAGTGTGTATATTATGTATTTGTATAGGGTCTCACTAAACTTAGATTTGTGGTGATCCTCCTGTATTCAGCCTCTCAGCCCAGGGATTACAGATGTGCACCACCACTCCTGGACTCTGTCACCAGCTCAGTGCACCCGGGAGGCAGAACCAGTGCAATATGGGGTACAGTACTAGACACTGAACCCCAGTTCCTGCACTCACCTCAGCAGATGTTCAGTCTGTTGAGCCATCTCACTGGCCCAAAAATAAATGTTTTGAACTGATTCAGAACATTGAGGTAAACATGATAACACACCTACAAAACCTCACTAAAGAAGACTTCCAGACTGCCTTGTGGTAAGTGGTAAGAATGATGAGATATGTGTGTCTGAAGAAAGATGGAATGCTTTGAAGAGGATTAATGGCAACCTGTCTTCTACTTGAGAAAAGTTTAAAATGAAAATATTCCTAATTTTTATCATACATTGTATTTTTATTATCATAATTTAGTGTACCAAGGTGCCTTATATGTATAATAAATTGTTATTAACCCACTACAAATACTTTGAAAGGAAGAAAAAAAGAGAGGAAATTAAAAAGAAAACGTTTATCTTCCAAGAGATTTGTAAGAACAAGTAACACATGTCCGTGCACGCTACGGACCTCTCCTACGTTAGTGGTCCTCAAGTTGGCACTATGGACACTGGTGTTAATAATTGTTCTCAGCAAAATATCTGTGCTGTGTCCTGGAAGGTGTAGACTAGCATGCCTTCGGTGTGACACAGCGTTCCCAGCTGGGACAACCAAATCTCCCCTGACAAAGGAAAACCTGTCTTAGGAGATAAAAATCAGTCAGCTGATAATCTCTGCCCAGAGCTGCAAGATGATTTTCTATCGCTTCATTCTTATGTCAGCCTCGTAATATTTTTCCTTGCTGATGGCATAAGCGCTTAGTTGTTTCCCCTCAGTGGCACTTGGGCAGGATGCGTCCTGATGTGCCAGCCCTGGTGTGCTGGGGAAGGGCTCACTGCAGCCACGTAATTTTTGTATTGAATACATTTGATAAAGTTCGCATTTCTATCGTTCCTGCTCTGCTCGATATACAATTTTTAGTCGTCTTATATTTAAATAACTGGACTAGTAAATAGTTAAAGTGAGAAGGGCTATTGTGTTTGGTTTCCAAACTCAAATTAAGGCTGAAAAACAATAAAACTTAAAAGTCAAGGAGTTATATGCACTGGGATATGAAAATTCCCAAATAAAACAAAAGGAGTAGAAAGTGTATACTGGTTTTCTTCTTCTTTGAAATATATATATATATATATATATATATATATATATATATATATCACCACGTTCATTATAACCACATGGGCCATAATTCCTGCACTATGGCTTAGAGCAGTGGTTCTCAACCTGTGGGTCGCGACCCCAGAACGAACAAAACACAGGGGTCATCTAAAGCTATTCTGAGTCATAACTGCAGCAAAAATTACAGATTTGAAGTAGCCACCAAAATTATTTTTTGATTTAGGTCAACGCAACATGAAGAACTGTATTGCGGGGTCACGGCATTAGAAAGGTTAAGAACCACTAGCTTAGAGTTTAACTCCTACTGAACTCTTATCCAAATTTAGTTCAAAGTCACTGTAATTCTGTCTCTGGCCCTGTGCTATTCCCCTAACTGTCGAAGTATCACTCTTCCTAGCATTACAAGTTTCCAGAGGGTCAGAATATGCAATGTGGCCTGAATTATGAAGATGTGCTATGAATTTTCACAGCACAGCAGCTGTATGATACATGCATGACAAACATGGTGTGTGTTTAGTTTTTACCTTCTTTTTTTTTAATATGACAGTAAAGACATATTGTTGTTAATGTCTCTCTTGGAATACTGGCTGTCACTTTAAGCACATGTGTCACGTTGCTCTTGCCATTTTCAGAAGTACTTCTGAAAGTCCTCTTTTGTGAGAGGGTAGTTGTGTTTCCATGGCTGTTTTGTACTGAATCCATTTAAAACTTCTACCTTTTGTCAGCGAGATAGCTCAGTGGCCTAAGTGTCTACATGGCAAGCGCAAGCACCTGAGTGCAATCCCAGGTACCACATGCTGTTCTGCCTTGCACTGAGCCAGCCACCAAAACCTGGCCTGCTGCTGTGTGCCTAAAATTCCAGTGCTGGGTAGGCTGAGACATGAGGATCACTATGAATCTAAATTATGTAGTGAGACCCTGCACTAAATAAATAACTAAATAAGACATTAAAAATAATCCAAATTGGAAGGCCAAATGTCTCAGGGAATTAAAATGCCTGCAAGCAGGTGCAGGGGCCAGGGCTTTGATCCCTGGCCTACTGTGTCAGCCCTATGCTTGGAGGACGAGGGGGCGGGACCACACTGAGATGGTGATTGAGACTGGGTGTGATGGTGCTCACCTGCAATCCCAGCGCTTGGGAGGCTGCAAACAGGCAGATTACTAGGAGTCCAACCCACTAGTGAGACCATGAACACCCTGTAGACCCTTCCCTAAAATATGAATAGAAGAAGAAGAAGAAGAAGAAGAAGAAGAAGAAGAAGAAGAAGAAGAAGAAGAAGAAGAAGAAGAAGAAGA